>JAEAOA010001024.1:2402500-2445000 GCA_016746295.1 Potamilus streckersoni
TAATTTCTAATTTATCAAAATTAGAGTGTATACCGTTTGCTACATATTCAGACATAAACATTTCATGATTCCATTAGCATAGTTTGTGCAAATTGACAAAACACCATATTTTAGACTACTAGACCAACTGTAAAACTTATAAATGGTCATACAGATTTCTCTTTTCAATGCCATGCATGTTCAGCATAAACAAAATGTGTTCATTGTCAGATTTAATATTATGAATTATGTTTTTCCCCATACGTTTGTGTTTTCTGTTCAGAGGTAAGTTAATTCATGATGAAATAAATAAACAGCATTAAAAATAATCTGATATAAGAATAAGCATTTATTATGGACTTTAAGGACGACTTTGTCCGCTTTGTAAACTATATATATATATTTTTTTACTGATCATTGCATTTTTGATGATGTTACATGATGCAGAGTTTATATTGAAATTTTGAAAATAATTTTGAATAAAGATTATCAGGGTATTATTATCATTTTTAAGAAGAATATGGACCTCTCCGGTGACCTAAAAGGTCAGAGCGTCCGCATAGGAAGCGAGGGATCGCGGGTTCGATCCCCGGTTGAGACATGCCAAAGGTTGTTGTTAAGAATGGTCGGACTAATGTCAGAATAATGTGACTGGGTGGGACATGATGCTACATGTCTGCGGACTGATGCTTTAGTGCTAGACATCACTATAAATTACAACATCGTAGGCATTGTAGCGATATGACTGAAAAAGTTTTAAAGCTACGTTAAAAAGTCAAAATCACACATACATGAACTCTATGTCGTCATTTTTTAAATTGGATGTACTGATTTTATTTTCAGCCCATACATGTGTATTCCTATAATGAATATTATTTGATTTGGTTTTACAAAACTTTAGCACATTTCCGGTTTTCAAGATTGGTCTCTAAGAGAAAGGATATGGAGAAATCTGCCACTTCCCTATCTCAAATAAACATTGAAGATAAGGAAATGAAGTTGTTATCGTAATTATTAAGATAAATTATTATATTAACTTAAAAAGAAGCCAAATAATCATGTCAAAGTATTATAGTTCTAACTTATTATATTTTTGGATTCACCTCAAAATAAATATTTGTTTTCATTGATACATATATTATGAATCTAATATATCTAAAGCCCTTTTTGCTAACGATAAAATCCGAGAGGGAACCAAAATATAGGGACCCCATTGCAATGTGGCTCTACCAATTGGGAAGATAGCTGGCTACGATCTCTCATTGAAAATTGCATTGACTCAGACCTGCACTCACGTCATGCACTGGCAAATCTGCCTACGTAGCTTTTAGGAGTAATCATTAGAACAAACAACATAGACTCTGATCTATTGATGCACAGTTTTGTTCTCCTTATAAGCGAGTATATAAGGTAAATAAATTCTCACAAGATTCACGTGCGATTTTAAATTGTGATAGATATATGGACTTTTTCTGTAGTTCTTAATCATTCTCCGCCAATCTTTGCCTTGGTTTAACTCATTTCCATTATTCGCCTAAAGTAATCACAATAAATATTCGTGAAAATTTTGAAATATTTTATTCATGTAGATAGATAGATAGATAGATAGATAGATAGATAGATAGATAGATAGATAGATAGATAGATAGATAGATAGATAGATAGATAGATAGATAGATAGATAGATAGATAGATAGATAGATAGATAGATAGATAGATAGATAGATAGATAGATAATTTAATGATTTCACTTATTTGTTATATTTGTTTAATGGTGAATTTAATCAAGTGAGATATCTGATTTATTAGTTTCTAAAGACTTCTTTTCTGTAGATGAGTCATACCTAATCGTGCATTTTTAAAGGTCAGTTACTTCCTCGCTAGATTACCTCATTTACAATCATTTTTTTTGTAATAATAAACCTAATAACTAGCGCTCTTCACATGTTTGTCAAATATGGATTAGAACATAAAGTGACATTCTGCCGAGAGACATTGCTTCAAAGACTAGTTTTAATTTTTTTTGATACACTGAGTGATACCGATTAAATTCGCTTGATCATTAACTGTCAATATGAGTTATTGAAATTCTTAGACTTTAAAAAAACGTATAACTCATAGTCGTTAACTGCAGTTCTTTCGTTACAATTGCTGATATAGCTGTGGATAAATCTTGTAACCTCTGCCAAGTACGTTTTTCTCTGCTGCCTCTTTTTCTATGTTGGATGTCAGTGTCTCAAAACGCCATCGATGCAAGCAGGTGTGTTCAGAACTAAGGACTTAGCGAGAAATATAACCATACATGTTGTTCCAAAATAGAACTAGAACTTAGTGAGAAATATGAATGTATGACCATGCATTTTTCAAAAAAGAAATAAGGTCTTAATGTGAAATGTGGATATGCAAGTTTGGTCCAAAATACAGTTAAGGCCTTAGTGAGAAATATGAGCATGCATTTTTTTCCAAAACAGAATTAAAGACTCGATGAGAAATTTGACCATGCATATTTTGTTACGTGTCTAATAAGAACGTAGAAAAATAACAAAGAAAAGAGTGAAGACAACAAACTTTGTAAATTGTAACATTATAATTTATTTCCCTATAAAAATAAAGTAAAAATATGAAAAAGAACTCACGGTTTATGAATCAAATTCTTAATTAATCCAATAATTAAAAATAAAGTCATATCACTAAAACATTTTAATTTATCAAAGTCTGAATCCAAATGAAGTTTCAAGATGGAAGGCGATGATGTCTTCTATAGCCTGTTTTGCTGTGTCGTGTCAACAGTTCCCTGTTGAATCACCAACAATATTATTCTGGGTTTTGAATTTCGAATTATTTCCAATAAATGTCTTTGTCCAAGAATTTGTATGAGCACTAAATATTTCCAGGGAATTTAAATTATTTTAAATAAAAAATTCAACTCAATCTGATCACAACATAAAAATAACTTTGGGCTCCGAAGGTACGAATTACGACTGAACTAAATCGCTACGAAACATTAGTTTTAACTCTAAATGAAACGCAATTTTAGAACACGTGATGGGGTCACGTGGTCTCTTGATTCGAACGGCATAGTAATACCGTAATATGTCTGACATATTTTCTTCCTGTATACATATATAACATTGATCTTCTTTAGAAAAAAATCCATTTTGTTCTTGTTTTAGTCTTCAGATATTCATGGAAGAATCTGTAAATAAATGTTGTTGTTGAGTCCAATGGTTTCCGGTTTATATGATGTTTTATCCGATGGTTTCCGGTTGAAATGTTGGTGGAAGTCAATAGTTTCGTATTTTGAACAGGGTTATATTTTTAAAGAAAAAGAATTTCCTCGCTTTTCCTCACTGGTTATACTTGCTAGTTAAAAGGAGACCTTCTTGACCATAGGTACTGTTCAAAGAACGTTTAAAAATTCCTTTTTTTTGTTGTATGATTAATGTTTGTAATATGTGTTATAGTATAGAATATACAACTTGCCCTTACTTCAGATGCACGCCTTAAAAAAAAATGCTAGTTCCGCTGGATCATTTTCAACTCTCTCTCTCTCTCTCTCTCTCTCTCTCTCTCTCTCTCTCTCTCTCTCTCTCTCTCTCTCTCTCTCTCTCTCTCTCTCTCTCTCTCTCTCTCTCTCTCTTTCTCTCTCTCTCTCTCTCGTCACAGAATAATGAGATATCACCTTCGAGAAACTATTCACTACCATCTTATCTCATCTACATGGCAACTATTTTAGGAGGGATTCACGCCAACTGTAGTATTGATCATTACAAGATTTAGTAGACCGATATTATTTATGTTTCATAAGTAAAAATAAACTTGTATTCGGTCGCATGTGTTCCTTTAATTTATTAGCACCATTAATAAAGTAAGAGCCATTCCATGATGGCTTTCTAAAATATTCTGATTTATGTTGCTCTCTAAGATATTTCACTAATACCTACTTTAAACTTTTATCAACCGTGGACACGGTCTGTAAGAAAATGCACTGATTTTGTCTGGGGGGTCGACTATAGCTTGAGAAAGGCTATTAACTTTCATGGCTTGGTAAAAACAACTTCGCATCGCTTTAATTTACATTACTGTAGTTTGAGGATTTGTGATGGGCTTGTGGTGGATGTTGGGATCTGGACTCTTTCTTGGCGTTAATGGTGCGTGCATGTTAGATAAAACGCACGATAAAACCTTAGATAGCTGTGAACAGCGCTTTCATACATGATAAAAATTGTTCATCGAATTTCTCATAAATGTAAGAACCAAGAAATCAGTCAAACGCAAGGAATTGCAGCTAAATACAAACTGAACATTAACTGCTACCTAAATAAACATGTTGGGACGTTATCAACTAAATACAAAACAGTTTGAAAAATATATCGTAATTAAAAAATTGCAAGTGGACATTATTAACTAAATTCAAAAAATTGAACAAAATACCGTATTTAATAAATTGCAAGTGGACATCATAAACTAAAGACATAAATTTTATCAAGATACCGTATTTAGTACATTGTGGGTAAACGCTATAAACTAAACATAAGTTAGAAACAAAATACCTTATTTACTATATTATAAGTATACATTAGAAACTAAATACGCAAGTTTATTATAAAAATACAAATAAGCTTAATCTACCAGCTGCACAGATCAAGCTCTATCGTTCGATAATGCGCATGTAGATTATAATCTATGTTATTCAAAGTTTTATTCGAGTTATAGACGAGTGTATACTATTCCAAGAACAGGTTGCCAAACTGCAACTTTTAAATAATGTACACCAAAAGTCATGTACTTGTAACATTACGTTATACTAAAATGCTATTATGTTATAACTTAAATGTAGTCACACATGTGACTCATTGTTGCATACCATATTGTCACATATTGCTGCATACCTTACTTTAAATGTCACATTTCTGCAATCTTTGCTTAGCGGTCAGGCAAAAATGTTTCTGTTCTTTTGAATATTCTATACCTGACATGTATGTCTTTTACATGGCTAAGGCAAAACTGTATTTAAAATAGCTGTTCTCGTTCAGGTTCTAACAGGCATTGCATACACATGTGTAGAAGTGACGTATCAGGGAACAAAGAACTCCCTACGGTAGAGATTAAAGCGATTGGCTATAATATGAAGACTAAATTGGTGAAAATTTCAGAAACTGTGCTTTCTAGAGAATGGCTTGTTCTGGCAGTGAAGACATAACACAATAGCGAACCGAGTAGAAGTCAAGAAAATTATTGTGGTTGGCAATTTTTTGCAATCAAGCTCTTCATTTAATTTAAAACAGTTCGGTGGCCTAGTGGTTAGAGCGTCCGCCTCGGATGCGGCAGTTCGCGTGTTCGAACCCCGGCTGAGTCATACCAAGGACTTTAAAAATGGTACTAACAGCTGCCTAGCTTGGCGCTCAGCATTAAGATGGTAGTGTTAGGACTGGTCGGCCTGGTGTCAGGATAATTTGACTGGATGGGACAGCATGATGCCCTAGTGTTAGATATCACTATAGACTGTCACACTGCAGACATCTTAGCGATATGACTGAAAATTTGTTAAAGCTACGTTAAAAATCTAAATCACTAACATACACATTAAATTTAAGGCTAAGCTGCAGGAATTTGGTGAAACTAAAATGCACCGGAGTCAGATTTGTAATTTACACGAATTGTTTTAGATAAAGAAAAAAGTTAAACATTCACTTGTTTAAGTTTTTCTTCATACTTAAATATTTAGTACATTTTCATCAGGACAAATGCACAATGTCGATAAAGAAAAACAATCATATCAGTAGTTACTCTTGTTGATTTGTTGTAATTTTTTTGTTTTACACATTTCTGACTTGATTGCAGTTTGTTGCGTTTGTGGCTTTTATAGACATTTGTAAAATGTTTATCATTTGATTACGATGAGAACCATTACATCTGTAAATGAGTTCGAACAGTACAAGTTTAGAAGAAACATTACAATGACTGGCAACGCGCTTATGACAAATTCTGATAAAAACAAATAGACAGTAAAATATCTCCAGTTGAAAATTACTATAAAAGATGTGTTTTCTTGCCAGTAACGTGCAAGGGGATTATTAAGTGTTAAAAGCCTATTTTAAAAAGCGATGTTTGACAACGCGTGAAAAGCATATCAAGTGAATGGGCAAGTTCCTTTCAATGCAACAAATTGAATAAATATAGACAGATTATAAGCTAATAGATCATTGGGCCTGGTTAAACAATAATCAAGTGTATCCCCCCCACCAAAAAAAAGTTATCTTTGTTATCTTTGCTACCCAAAGGTACGTAGATCCGTTTCGTTCAACATTGACCGATGGTATATATAACATCACACACCTCTCCGTCATACGATTGGATGCAGCTGAAGAAAACTGATCCAATCGGATTGCTCATTACATTTGCCTGGGAAGATAGTTATACAAATATACAAGTCTCTGTAGACAACGACACATGTCGGACCCAAATTTCTCCAGTTCAACCTCTCAGACATTTTTTTTTTATACTTGAGACAATCCATGTAAACTCTGGATCATAACCGCTAAGTATATACCTCTGCTATCTGGGGATTCACTATACAATTTTGTATATTATCCCTAAGCCAACCAGCATGGCCCAACCAGCATGGCGGACACAAAATAGTCCCCAATACTTTGTTATCAATAGTGGGTAAAGTCAATCAAATATATTTTTTTATTCTAATCTGATCCAAAAATATCATAAAATGCCTTAAGATGTGTTCCTTATTTTAAAACGATAAAGCACTTCCATTGTCGAATTCTTAAATTTCGTTGGTAAGTAATTCTTTCCTGTAGTCCGTAATTCTAATATTGTAACCCTGAATGCATGTTGACAGCATGTTATTCACCATGTTGAAAACGTGCCAGTTAGATTTAACGATCTCTCTGATTACAACATCTATTTCGCTTGCAAATTGCAGATTAGCCTTCCATCAGTATTGAATAAAAACATTATTTGGGTTAGCTGCATATACCAAAAGACGATCTAGAACGGTGTGGCTATTACCCAGCAAAGGTAGCGATTAATAGGGCTGTCAAACCCATTGTGAAAAAAGCATTGAAATTTGCTATCTGTATATCAAAGTTAACGTTCTCGATATCCTGTTGATAGACTATCACATGTCAATCACCTTTATCCTAGATGGAACTGGTATAATTCCATTTAAAATTTATATTTTTCCAAAACGATTGGACGGCTATATAAATGTCTATCTTTTTTTGATATATTGTTTTCATTATATTTAATAGCAAATGTTTAATTCTAAAATTAATTAAAAAAAACTTATTTTTTTTTTAACTTAACAGACCTTGGACACCATCATGCAAGTGTGATGAAAAATAGATAGAGGACGTATGTCTACTAAAGCCTTCGTTCCTAAACATTTACCCCAAATTTGAAAATATTGAGTATCGACGTATCTTCAGACGTGGGGTTATTATCGGAGAAACAACATTCTTTCAAGTAATGCTACAATCATTTCTGTATAGAATTTTATTGTCACAATGTAAATGCCTTGCCAAGAGAATTCTACGGATGTAGGACTTGTGTGAAATGCAAATTAATGATACACATAGGACAATTTTCAAGCGATTATTCAATCTGGGGAGAATTTTGAGCTTGATTAAGGGCAATAAAACAATATATATTTAGGTCCACACCACACACAATGCATTGTCTTCTGAGATATTTACGTGCAATCGTCATTACTTAATTAACTTTTATTTGGAAAAAAAAAACTGTGGTAATGCTGACATCTCAGAAATAAGTGTGAAAAGTTTCCTTATCCAATCTATTTGCTTCCAATTGGTTTACAATTATTATATACCCAGCAGAACAGAAAGTGTTATCTATAGAAAAATGCACGATAACAGTAGGCAGCAATAATAATTTAATACATATGTTACTATCATACAGGTTAGAGAATTGTAATTCGTACTCTGCGGAGTTTTGAACCCAGGTCCGTGAGTAAACGGCACCCATTGCCTTGCCTGTACACACCAGTCCATATCCTGTCGCGACTAAGGACGCATCACCAAAAAAAAAAAGAAAAAAAAAATGATGACACCGAATCGGTGTTATGTGTACTCGTGCGTAGCAGACACGCTCGCTTCACGACATAATGATTGATTCTTATAAATATGCACATTCATTATAGATTCCTATAAAAAAAATCAAGGTGTATAGGATATTTTTTATTACAAATAATTATAAATGTACATCCAACGGAGCAGACAGTGCTACCCCTGGATTCTATAGAAGAATGCTTGATAATAGTAGGCAGAATTAATATTTTAATACATTTAATAGAATCCAGGGATAGCACTTTCTGTTATGTTGAGTGCATATTTATAATTCATTCAAATAAAAAAAAATCCTATATACCTTGATTTATTTCATATGAATCTGGAACGAATGTGCACATATATATATTTATGAGAATTAATCATTAGGTCGTCACGCGAGGGTCTGCTATGACTTTCAAGTTACTACTGCGGTCTGGAATGGCCCTGCTACTCCGATAACCTACAATGCTCGCGGCCATACCTATTAAATACGGAAAGGAACAAATACGTGCGCTAATCTTTGCTCCAGGTAAGTATGCGTTACAATATATACCAGGTCATTCAAGTTTGTCGATAATAACTTCTCTTAGCTGATTGTTATCGTGATACAATCGAGCTAAATAATAAGAAAAGGCCTCGTAGTCCTTCTTATGTTTACGTTCCACTTTATTTCTAGAAATAATACTCATTATAATTTCGTGGATGGTTGCTAAGTTGGAAATTTGTTTAACAACTGCAATTTAAGACGTTTCCAATTCGAGCATGCAAATCTTCGACCTATTTTTTATTACCGACGAGGGGTCAGAACAAAGGGTATAAGGTGTTTCATTGATTAGTCTTTCATGGGCCGCAGAAAGTATAAACAAGGGACTGGGAATCGGGCATATCTCCCACCTAGAGGAAGGAAAAGGGTAATTAGGGATGCGTATTGTATACTTGTCAATGACGGCATGATTGTACTGGTCTTCCTTGGTGGTTCAATAAAGCGGTATCTGGTACTTTACCAAGGTGTGAGGTCTAAAGGACCAAAGGGGACGTACATTTTCACACGTGAAAATAGTCCTCTGATCGGTCAACTGGACGGGGCAGTATCAAACTCTTTCTCCGTCCCTCAGTTCAATAGTCAATCAGCTGCTACGTTACGTAACAAGTACGTTGATATAGAAACAAAATAAGTAGAAAAATTGTACCATTATAAAATAAATACAATATAGCACAATCCTCTGCATGTATGGCAGGAGGGCCTCCCTAACTGGTCTGAAAAGATCAATCAGGGAGAACACCTCCAAAAAAGATCTAAAGAACATACTTGTCCCTTTAAATATTAGTGTTTACCCTTGAAAAACTGTCTTATATTTCATTAATTATGCAAAAATGTTTTCAAGGATGTTGATGTACAACAGACAACAATACTACTTCAGTCTTGCAGGACACACACACACACACACAGACACACACATATATATATATATGTATGCATGTATGTATGTATGTATGTATGTATGTATGTATGTATGTATGTATGTATGTATGTATGTATGTATGTATGTATGTATGTATGTATGTATGTATGTATGTATGTATGTATGTATGTATGTATGTATGTATGTATGTATGTATGTATGTATGCATGTATGTATATACCTAATGATTGTGAAAAATGTATTAATACCATATACTTAATGATTGGGATAAAAGTATTAATACCGGATACCTAATTATGGAGATAAAATATTCATATCGGATGCAGATTTATAAGGTTAACAGAATTAATATCGGATACTTAATAACTGGGATAAAATATTTCTATCGTTATATGGATAAAAAGTATACTGGATAATTAATGATTGGGATAGACGTATTAATACCATATACTTAATGATAGGGATAACTCTATTTATAAAGCTGACTTATTAGTATAAATGTATTAATTCCGGATTTTTCATGATTCGAATAAAAATACCTGATACTTAATTATTCGACTGGAAGTATTAATACTGGATACATAATTATTCGACTGGAAGTATTAATACAGGATGCATAATTATTCGACTGGAAGTATTAATACTGGATACATAATTATTCGACTGGAAGTATTAATACTGGATACATAATTATTCGACTGGAAGTATTAATACTGGATACATAATTATTCGAATGGAAGTATTAATACTGGATACATAATTATTCGACTGGAAGTATTAATACTGGATACATAATTATTCGACTGGAAGTATTAATACTGGATACATAATTATTCGACTGGAAGTATTAATACTGGATACATAATTATTCGACTGGAAGTATTAATACTGGATACATAATTATTCGACTGGAAGTATTAATACTGGATACTTAATAATTGCGATAAAAATATTAATACTGGATGCGCAATACTATTCGCTTCAGTATAATCATAACAGTGAGTAACACGTCGTTTGACCCATTAAATCAGGCATGGCAATGATTAATCATAAACTGGCTAGGTTCCTCTATATCCCCCGTCTAATTACATCAAATCAGCTCCAAATCCTTGGTCATCCGAAATGGTAGTTCCAAGTAAACGAGGTTTAAATGTAACCAATATTTTGCAAGATTTTCAAAGCCAGTCCAAGTTTTATCGGTTATTGGCCCATTTGTGTTGCGGTAGAACTATAGTGCAAAGATCTACAGATGGTTTGCCGAAGCGTATGGGGGTGGGTGGGTGTAAAACTATGAAATATCAAGGACCGATAATTGGTCCCTGCTGCCGTTTATGTGCTATTAAGTTCTCTCAGACAGGAGGTCTGTCATTATGAAATCCATTTAAATTCGATACGAGAAGGGATGTTATAATTATTTATGACAGTTTGCTCACCATCGAGAGATATGAAGTCAAGGAATTGAATTTGCTTATCTTACACATGTAATACTTAGAACAGCGTAGTGGGAGTTTTCGCTTGGGGATAGCTATATGGTAAAGAAAGCTATCATTTTCAATCATGAAGGATTCATTGTCTCTGTCCATTATATGCTCTCTCCATCTAATAAATGTTCTTGCTTTTACAAACATACCTGTACAATTTCACCCTTCTGGAGACGTTTATATTATCTACAAGGTTGGAATTATTTATAAGAAAAAAATTTGAAATTGAAGATTTCTAATAAAACTTCTCATTGCATGCTATTAAGTTACCGTAGTAGAACGCATACATGTTGAAATTTAATTTCAAATATTATTGAAGAGATAGCTTAACCGTTTTTTCTTTTATGTTTAACTCTGATGCTGACATCTGTTGTATCTTTCTCGTTTGGGTTATGTTCAACACTGATTCTGACACGGGTTGTTTTGCATTCTGTGTTATGTTCAAACTGATGCTGACATTGTTATTTTACGTTTGTGTTAAGGGGCCCCGAGTGGCCAAGTGGTCTAAAGCGCTGTCCGTTACGGATCACTGCCATCTCACCTCTGTCTGCGTGGGTTCGAGTCTAGGATTCGGCGAATGTGGATATGTGAGAAAGCTTGCCAGTAGCTTCTCGTGGGTCGGTGGTTCTTTCCGGTGATTTCCCGGTTTCTTCCTCCACCATTAATACTGGCCGCCACATATCGTGTGCTGAAAAATGGCGTTAAGCCCAACAACAACAACAACAACAACAACAACAATGTTTGTGTTATGTTCAACACTGATGTTGATATTTGTTGCCTCACATTTTTCTGACATTTGATGTTTCACCATTGTGTAATGTTAAACGCTGGCATATCCTGTTTCCTGTCTTCTCTTCAACACTGATTCTAACATCTGCTATTTTATTTTTTTTTATTAACTGGGGGCTTTTCTAAGTTAATTAAACGATCCAGGATTATCATGTATGTGGAACAGCCGATGTTTTATTACGACGCCATTTGCAAAAAAAAAAAAAAAAAATACAGGAAAGAAATTTGCATAAAAATCAACAAAACAGGATATCTTCCTTCCTTGATTATATGACAAGAAATAAAAGAACAACTTGCGTTGCATAATAATATTTTTTTATGGGAACATTATTTGAAAGTCATGGCATTAGCTCGATTTTAGGAATGGACTGTTTCGATTTAGACCTGTCTCATTGACTCTAAGATCACTTCGCTGTGATGAGAAAATATAGACGAGCGATTAGCTAATATGGGTAATATTAATCCAAAGAAAACAAATATAATATTTTATCACATAGCAGGTATAGTTTTCCTAATTTCCTATAGTTTTTCATATTTTTATACATCACACGTTAAAATATAACTTTATGTGGTTCTGATTGATCCAGATAAACCCATGAAATTATTGTGCATTATTCTCTTTACTGGTTGGCTGCGATCGTGTCAAAACACATTTAACCTCGCCTTCTGTAATTGTCTGGTTTCAGTGAGCATTTTTGCCCCCCCCCCCAGAATCTACTCGCGAAAGACGATCGATGAAAATGGTATCGTTTGTTTCAATATGGCTAACTCCCCAACCCCCTCTAGGTTTGTTAGGTCATGTATAACATCAAAAATGGCTAAAATCACAAGACAAAACCTGTAACAACAACAAGCAAAACTACGAGATTTGCTTGTGTGGGGTGGGGTTATAGGTGTTTTATCTGTAGCATGGAATCCACCCCATATACAAGCGTGGTTTAGATGCTAAATTACAGAAATAAACTCACCTTCGTTCAAAGAACAAGGTGAACATAAACTGGTCTCCAAACTGACAGAAGTTAATCCAACCACAGCATATTTACGAGGTAAATATATAATACAATTTATAGTCAAAAAAATTTGTTTGCATATTCTGTAGTCAAACAACACTACAATATCAGGTAACAAACACATTACATTAAAATTGACACTTTATGCATCCATTAAACCTTCTTTCCCATAAATATCGCAATATCAATCTAGTGTTTAGTTGCGACAGTGACGCGTTAAGGTTACATAAACATAGTCATCTGTACGGGTAGTTTATCAAACAATGTGACATCAAACGCATTGGACATTCTGCACTGAAAATTGATTTTGTATGTGAAAAGGGCATTTTTTCCCTTTGATTTATAATTTGTAAGAAGAGTATAATCTAGTTTTAAATGTCAATACTAGTACAACCTTTGTTAAGACTATTTTCTTACGCACAACAAAAGAAAGGTGCAACGTCTGTCAGAATCAACGAAATTATTCGTTCTTCTTTCTATCTAAATAATTTCAACTGAAATGAAAAATTATGTGATAAAAAGAGTCTCAAATTCGCCATTGCTCGCAAATAATAATAAAGCGTCCATGATGCATATAATAAATATTCAATGACCATTGCAAACCATCTCTCTCTCTCTCTCTCTCTCTCTCTCTCTCTCTCTCTCTCTCTCTCTCTCTCTCTCTCTCTCTCTCTCTCTCTCTCTCTCTCTCTCTCTCTCTCTCTCTCTCCCATCCAGTAGTACCAATACAAATCACCCGTTCCTAGCAAAGCCCGTCGGATAGTGGAGCCATTTTTTAAAAAGAAATATTGTTTCACACTGAGGAACTATTTCTTAATAGTGACGTTTACACATTCAACGATGCAGAAGGAGATGCATGACTTTTGTACACGTAATCACGCGATTATGGCTATGACGGGATGTATCAATTTCTTAAATGTTACCTTTAAAAGGAGAAACAACGATAACAAAGTTATTCAACGATCATGCAATGCCTTTAAAGCACGTTCTACTCTTGTAGTTGACAACCGTGTCTCAGATTAGAAATAAATAGAACCTTAAATGCCCCTATATGTCAAGTAGAAATTATTATCTCTACTGACTATCGTAAGCAACGGTGACGTTAACTGCGTATGAGCTCTGGTATTAATTTGCGGCAATAGAAATGTGCGAAAAGGCGCAAAGTGCGGAGTGATAGAGTGACATACAGGCATTTGGCATAATCAAAAACACGGGTTGAGCTATGGAGACTACCTGTGGTATTTCAACTTAATTGATATTGGATGAAATGTATTAGGGCTTTGTCTTATGGTTTATTGACAGACACCTCTTAGCGATCAAAACCCACAACCTATCCCGCACGGGGCCGAGATATCAGCGAATATTTACACCCCAATACTTGCCTGTTAAGAATATTGTTGAGACCTCTTTGACACCTAGGCTTACAAATATTTGCTTATCAGGCTCGTATTCTGGTCATTAATTTTCTATCTGACATCATTATGTGCATCGTTTAAGAGCCCAAGCTCTTTAATGCCATCTCCTAGATAGTCGGCGGAAACAAATTAATTTGCTCGAAAGCAGGCTTTTACTCAGGCCGCACTCGATTGGCTGGACCTCGCTACGGTTCGGTCTGAGCACTTTGTGAAACCCTGCCAAGTGTTTCGGGCTCATTTGTGGTTTAATTGATTTATTCTAAGGACTCGGAGCTTCTTAATTTGCCTTATTGCTTCTCGAATCGCAGGATCGATCTTGATAGCTGAGTAAACGATTTGAACCAACAACAGGAGTTGTAAGCAGTCTTCCGTCGGCTTATCCCATGGGAGGATGAAATTTGAAGCGTTTTCCCCCTAATGTAACATATAGACTGGCATCTTATATCATACGATACCGCCAGGCAGGGAGTAATGTTCGATGTAGAGTCTTGTATGGGCAATTAGCTCATCATTTAAGGACTCTGTTTATATCCCTGCTGTGTAGTAAAGATTTGTATGTAGCTTAAGCGGTCAACACAGCATCTGTTTTTGGACAGAGATCAACGAGGATGTTCATGTGCAGTTTGGAGCCTTTGTTTAAACCTTAATGGAAAAATAACATTGACTTCAAAAGTGGACACAAATTTGTGACGATGGATTACCATGCAAGTGAAAGAGTGTTTCTTTCTGATCTTCTTCCTTCAATGGGACATTATATTGGAATGACAAAGATGTACACAAGCCCAGGTACCTGGCATCCTCACATATACGAGAGGCCACCAAAGCAGCCAACCCCTCATTTAATTGAGACTATTCTTGGACTCAGGAAGGAAAATGTAAATAATAATAATAATAACAACAACAACAACAACAACAACAACATCTCTGTTAAGGACAAAGACGGTCACGTGACATTCTCACAAAATAGTTTGACTATTGCAGAGACCGATTACCGCATGGTTCGTGGGTCTGGTCATTCCTCTGATTGCGGAACAAATGGGTCCAGCAGTCCTTGTAGAAGTGACGACATAGAGTCTCCGCTACCAGGTAACATTCATTTAACATTTAAAAGGATTTTACTCTATACCTACAAACCTTTACCAATCCAGACGTGTACATCTTTATTAAACCACATATTTGTAATACCAGTAGACACTATCCAAATTTGTGATTTTCGCCAATAAGTTTTTCGTAGTATACGAAAATCAATTATAAAATTTGAAAAATATATAAGGGAAGGGGTATATGATTTTGAGTTGACTGATTTTACCAGTTTGTTTAACCGTTGATAAGCAAAGAAGTAATACAATAAACTATTGTGGAACTAGCATGCTTCCATTCAGTTGCATTTAATTAGGCTAGGTGTGAGAATTACTATTAATCATCAAGTAATCTAAACGAAACGTTTTATGACTGAAAAAAGTAGAACATTTGGAAAAGAAAAAAATCAAAATCATCTTATTTTCAGTATTGAAATAGATAATACTAGATTGGATAATACAGAAGCGTACTATTTTATTTCCTTCATTTACCTTACGAGTATGAATATTGTTACTTTTTGTAAGCCCCACCCCCTTGAATTAAAAGAAAGAAACAATTTGCATATTTATTTAGGTATTAGTAATCAGTACGCAATAAACATTGATTGTTAAACTTCACAACCCTGACATTACACTACCCTGGCGTTACACAATCCCGACATTACACAAGACATATTATACACGAACCTGAATTGTTCGGTATATTAAGCCATAAAATAAAGATAATTACTAAGAAACCCGACGGTAAAGCTGAGTAGCGCCTGTCGCAAATATCGTACAAAGTTTACTGTTTTTTTATTGGTTTGTATCATTTATAAGCTAAAAAAGAGGTCAAGTCGTGTTGTCCGTTCTTTGGTAAAAAAAAAAATTCAATATGCGAACTGCTATTATTAAAATGGGACAACACTGATTACGATAAAGCTCGATAGGTTTCGTTGAAAGGTAAATTGTATTATCATTGATTTATAACCAAGATAGGCTTCATTTGAACTGAACAGGCTCTAAGGATGACCGGAGTTCGCTGTCCGCGACAAAAATTCGGTCCATGAAAATTTATTCAGAAATCACTTACTGTCATGGTCTAACAGCTCAAGGTCAATCTGTAAACAAGTCGTTTCGTACACAGTGAAATTTGGTTGTTTCGTAACTAAAGGTCCTGGTCGTTTCCTACTCCAGGTTGTGGTTGTTTCGTACCCATTAATTTACCAGGTCAAATATATAGTACTGTCATATTTACCGTTCCTTGTTTAGGCCTAATCTTTCCCTACTTAAAAAAAAAATTGCATGAGCAAAGCATATCTGGGCAAACATATTGACCAAACACAAATAATTACAGTATTTGTATAGTATTCACTAATAGCATCTATGTATTAAAATGAATGAACACAAATTCACATTGCCAGCAAAAATAAAATTAAAACGTTGGCCAGGTTTAAATATCGTTCAAATTAACAAACAATGCCCTATTTCTTGGTATTATTTAATAATGACTAGCGTGACTGAAATAAATATGAATGTTTATACTCTCAAATCAACTAGAAATTCTATGATCTTTTAATGATGGGGATGGATGCAGATGAAACAGTTGCTTGATTAAGATTATGCTCTCCAAGGCCCAAAACTGGTCTTAATTTCAATTTGTGTCGTCTGCTTTCAAAGTTTTGAAATGTGTTATGCTATACAGACCACCAAGCCATATTTTGGTAGACTGGCTACCGCATTAGCATCCTTGTGTTCACCGATCAAAAGAAACTAACAAATTAGTGGCATAATTTATATTCTGTTTTCAACTACGTATAAATATTAATTTTTTTTTTCATGGCAAGTGAAAATTTATTTTCACTTTTTGGCATAATCTGTCTTGTTTTGTGATCCTCAATAATGTGATGCTCATAAATAATCACATCTGAGAGAGAGAGAGAGAGAGAGAGAGAGAGAGAGAGAGAGAGAGAGAGAGAGAGAGAGAGAGAGAGAGAGAGAGAGAGAGAGAGAGAGAGATTTAACTTAGCACTGCATTTTATATATATTAACTTCTGTGTTTTAAAACTTATTTAAATAATCGAAGATATATATTCATGTTTTGATTCTGTCAGTATTATAACGTTTTTATTACAGTCCTCCATGTAATTAGGCATATATTTTTTTTCAGAACAGAACCGTAAACATTACAATCCAATGAATGATTAAAGGATACGTCTCAGTAATACAAAATATCAACTCAAACAGGTTTCTTAAAGAACAAATGACTAATAATATTATTCCGAATTGTACATTCCATAGTTTTATTATATACATGAAGAAAATATAATTATAATATGCATTTACGTTTTCAGATTTAAAAATCATTGCTTAATAATGGAATTAATTTGCCTTATCAGTCAGTTGTCGGGCCGTGTGTGTTTCAGTAATTTTTAGGAGGAGATAACACAGTTCTGGTACTCTTCCCACACCCAGAATATTCTCCCCTGCATTTTTTAAAATCCGGGTATCTTCTCGGTTTTTTTTCTTCTTATACCCTATGAATCTGTGCAACAACAGAAGTGGCTACGTCATATAAGAGGCTAACTAGCAAGGAAGATTAGCTCTGCCGGATTTTGCGTTGATCCTAACCCTCTACATCATTGTTTGGTTCAAACAGATTTTCTGAACACACACCATGATTCATCCGGGAGTGTGGTTTTCCTAATCCAGGTTTACTCCACATAGTCAACCCAACTGTATATAACAGTAATCTTCGTGGACTCTTCCTTAAGACCAGTTCTGCAGGCAAAAATGGTAGCACCGTCATTTGAAAAAAAAAAAAAAAAAACAACACCTAATGAAAGCAACCTTTAATAAGGTAACATATTATAAGTTTTATATATAAAAAAAATCTAAATAAGGAAGCCTTAAACATGGGAGATAATGCAACGAAAACTTACCAAACCAATCACAAAGATATCATTCAAAATATAAATTATCAAATTCATTAGAGTGCCAGTATTCATTATTACTTACCTAAAAAACTGATGAACACTTTTATCTTGAATGTAGGTTGTTTTCAATCTGTACTTTTCGCCACATGACTTGCAAGAGGTGAAATGCAGAAGCCGTGGATAGGAAATCCTGGATACACACGCCGGAAAGTTAGCCAGATACCTAAATACATATAAAACAAACCCAATGTGAAGATGATCATGATGAAGAACTTTGTAGGAGTGCTAAGTAATATAAATAAATAATTGTTAGCAACTATGTTTTAATTTAAATGTTAAATGAAATAATACCGAAAGCTAACATGAACGTAGGGTATAGGAAATAATAAAACGGGTACAGTTAGCTATAATCACGAATAATAGTTCATCGGTAAAATATATACAATATAATTTGTTGGCTTATAATTGGAAAATGATTTTAAAAAGTGTTTTCTATTAATATTACCAGACTAGCAACAATAATTAAAACCACCACTACTACTACTGTAACCTGCATTAAAGTCTGCAACGATCTCTTTGACAGTGAGAGGCAACTGGAGAAGTCATTTCAACGCTTTGACCTAATTACAAACGAAGAAGACCGTGAAAAGTTACTTTACAACATTATGTAATAATAATAATAATAATAATAATAATAATAATAATAATAATAAAAGCAATGTTTTTAAAACATTAAAATTCTCAAAGATTATAAAATAATAAACCAACTCTATTTTTTTCTGTCTTTAAAGGAAGCGTGTATGTTAAAGGTGCATGCCACTTCTTATATATATTTATTACTGGACTGAAGAGTTGTCGATCGGCATGTCAGAATCATTGACACACTGATGTCAGCATTCATTGTCCCGTCTATAAGATCATCAGATGTAGGTTGGTGGACATCATATCTTTCATCAGCAGTCAGACGTGTACTCTCTGCTATTGGCAAAATGTTCACCATATTGTCGAAACTGTCATCTGTCGACATCAGTGGTGGAAGAATTCGGGAACAGTCCTTGCAACGCCAGCCACTTATCAACACGACATGACTGCCTGTGTAGTGTCTGTGATATGCCTAGGATATTACCAACATCAGCATTTTAGCTATAGCAGTAATATTAATATTATATCAACAACCAACAGCAGTACTTTTACCACTGTTGTTTCTACTACTATTAACATTGATAATAATAATAATAATAATAATAATAATAATAATAATAATAATAATAATAATAATAATAATAATAATAATAATAATATTATTATTATTATTATTATTATTATTATTATTATTATTTTTACATGTACAGTGGAGTCACTTTTGGAAAGCGTTACATTGTAAAGCATAAAAAAAACTGAAATAGAGTTCAAACGTAAATTGTACTAACCATACGACAAACAATTAGGAGTTGAATATACGTCAATTGTAACCGACAAAGGAGAGTAAGAGCGGGGACAACTAGTAACAATGTATGCGTCCGTGAGAAGTATTTAATGAAATCTCTGATTGATTCTTTTTGGCTTAATGATTGAATAATAAATAATAAATTATTTCAAAGCAAAAAAAAAAAAAAAAGAAAATGCAACAAATAAATTATCAAACAATTAAACTCGTGTGAAACTGAACTAAGCAAAAAAAAAAAAAACAAACAAAAAAACAAACAAACAAAAAAAAACCAAAATAAAAAACCCCCAAAACAAATAAAACATCAAACACGTGTAAAATTGAACTTGAACTTAGCAAATATCCCAGGATTTTTAACATTTTTGATAACTAAACATTTAAATTATACTTATTATATATTATATTTGTACTTTAGGTACGAAACAACTACATCATTGGGTACGAATTCAACGACCAGTACCTTGGGTGGTGCTCCTTACTTTTTGATCATGTATGGCATTTTAAGTCTTGCTGTTATTGAGCAATATATATGTTATTACAAACAAAGATATTTACAAACTTATTAATTCATCATTATGCAGTCTTCACCGGTTTGTTTAACCGTTGCTAAGCAAAGAAGTAAAATGGTAAACTATTGTATAACGAGCGTATTGTTTGTTGAAGGGTTATATAAAGATAATTTGTCCTAAATCCAAAAGGAGAGTGATAACTGACTTTATTTTGTAAATGGGTGTGTTTGAGTAAAAATATTTTTTTTTATAAAAAAAAACTCAAAATTTAACATTAGAAACCAGGTTGAGACCTTCGACTTTCCCATCAACCGATTGCATCTGCTGTATTGACCACTGTCTCGAGTGTTTCAGAATGGTAACTGCAAAACAAGTTGCATTTGTTTGCGATTTCAGTAAGTTATGGTAGTAGTTTTTATTGTTGGTAATTTTATTGATACTGATATACTATCTTTTTTGCTCAATAATTTTAAAAAATTGAAAATATAAAAAATATTTTAAAACTTTAATGGATATTTAGTCTTTGGTCAAATATAATCCAAACATTTTGCCTTCATTTTGTAAATCGATTTGGATCCACTAAACAATAGGCCGAGTATGTAATGGGTTTGTTTAGGCAGTCCGATTTCGTTATAGGCCGAGAACGTTAGTTGACCGATTCTGAGGGGGCCCCGAGTGGTCTAAAGCGCTCTCCATTACGGATCGCTGCCATCTCACCTCTGCCTACGTGGGTTCGAGTCTAAGATTCGAAAATGTTGATATGTGAGAAAGCTTGCCAATTCTCGTGGGTCGGTGGTTCTTTCCGCGGATTTCCCGGTTTCTTCATCCACCATTAATACTGGCCGACATGTATAGCCTATCGTGTGCTGAAAAATGGCGTTACGCCCCAGAACAACAACCGATTCTGCGATGGATCGAGAAGTTCCGGAGTCCCTTTAAATAGGATAAGTAAATTTTATTCTCATTTATAGGAACCAAGGGCTTCATCTAAACTAAACATAAACAGACTCCAAATATGATTGCTGGGGCCCCGAGTGGCCGAGTGGTCTAAAGCGCTGTCCGTTACGGATCACTGCCATCTCACCTCTGTCTGCGTGTGTTCGAGTCTAGGATTCGGCGAATGTGGATATGTGAGAAAGCTTGCCAGTAGCTTCTCGTGGGTCGGTGGTTCATTCCGGTGATTTCTCGGTTTCTTCCTCCACCATTAATACTGGCCGCCATGAATAGCCTATCGTGTGCTGAAAAATGGCTTTAAGCCCAGCCCAACAACAACAACAACAACCAAATATGATTGCTAAGAAATTAATTTTAAAGTCTATGCTAATCTTCATCATTGATTGGAAGTCATGTCCTCTTGATAGGAAATTGATAGTAGTGTGCAACCAATAGATGATGGTCATTATATACTACTTGGTTTATTTTTTTGTACAATATATATTAAGAGGTTCATCCTTGACATAAATATGCGCCATTAATAAAGCCATTAATGAAATCTGCAAACAATTTTATGTAGCCCGTAGTTTGCAACAGTTTGCTATTTCTGATGACATGTTATTATATAAGTTTTTGACATGACTCGGCCAGGGTTCTAACCCGCGAACTCTCGCATGCGAGTTGGATACTCTAACCTCTTAAGCAACTAAAGCGGTCAGTTGGCTTACAATTTAAATGTTTTCTAGGTTTACAGATAGCGCAGTATCATGTTTATAGAGTGACTGAATGCTTTTGGAATAATCCGTGATCGATTATCGATCTTCACTAGCGACATGTCTTAAGACCGGATTAAAGATAATAATTACAGACCCAAATGTAGAGGAAAGTCCTTGTAGGTCCAGATGAAAGTCAATGGTAAAAGAAAAGACCGAAAAATTGGTGAACCAATAAGTGATAAATGAATGTAGTAAGCCTACTCCTATTCCGTCTAATGGACTAACATCTCAATCTGTACAATCACTGACTAGGCACAAAAACATGTACAAAGTTATGAAACTGTTTTCATTTTCTAAATAAGGTCGTGTATGTATGTATGTATGTATGTATGTATGTATGTATGTATGTATGTATGTATGTATGTATGTATGTATGTATGTATGTATGTATATATATATATATATATATATATATATATATATATATATATATATATATATATATATATATATATATATAATTGTTTACTTTATTTGCGCATTTTACTACCACTACTACTACTACTACTACTACTACTACTAATAATAATAATAATAATAATAATAATAATAGTTTTGTCCCTCTGCTATTTCTTGAGTTGAAATGTAATTTTGTACTAGTAAATTGAAGTCGATATTTGGGGTGGGGGTCTAACTATTGAGAAATGAGACTATTAATACAATCAGAATCAGAGATCGATAAAATCAATGTTTACTGATGATTAACAAATATGGCTGAATATAATTCCAACACGTAGATCTACTCTACCTCGTTCTTTGTAACTCACACCTCATGTGTGGTAGACAGGCTAAACCTGTATACACGTCCATCTTACAAAGACTGCTTTGTATAGTAGCTCTTTACTTGCGGCCTGGTCATAGAATTATTGGATAGTACATTTGCCCCAATAGTGGTAAATTTCACTTTAGCATTGTTTGAGAAAAAAGTTTATGAAATAGTTGCTTGTGAATGTTTTGATATCATATGAAATTTTTTAAATAATGTTGTGTTTGATGAAATCTGATCTACGTTATAGAAAACTAAATTTAACTACGCAAATTTCGGGAACACCTTGATATAATTTCCTTCCAAGGTATTTGTAAATAATGCATGAGAAATACTCAATTGTGTTTATTTTGACAATTATAGAAGTCCGGCCCATTGATTTTCAACCGAAGAAACTATACGTTTCTTGTTGATTGAAATCACAAAAGTGGTGGGCATACTTCACATTATGGGTACAATAGGTAAAATAATCGTTAAAAATGCAAACTATGCAGGGTCTTCGCTATGCCGCATGATACATACAGTTTGCAATAATGAACATAAAAATTAAAAAGAGAAATCAAACTTAGTGCATGTCTCATCTTCCAAATTTTCTATTTTCGAGTTTTTCCAAATTGGTTCTATCACTGATAATGCAAGTTTTGTTTAGTTACTAGCTTACTAAGTGATTTTATATTATGTTTTGCAAAACAGTAGTTTTCCGATGGACTTTGATGTCGTGAATACTAAAACTATCGATAAAATATCGGTCAAGTATCAAATGCGATGATTAGTCTACAGATTGAAAAAAAACGATTTTATTTTCAATAATTGTTGAAGGGGTGAAGTTATAATGAAATGGCGTAGCTGGAAACACTATTCTTTCCGTCTAACTTTACACGCTGATTTCAATGTAAATCATTTTGATGTAAACATTCACCTTAAAAATAAATTGTTTTATTTATTACCAAGTTACGAACTTAGTTGGAATTGAGGTGAATAAAAATTGGAATATGACGATTCCTTGGAAATGATGTAATTATCCTTTATACAGAATATAAATCGAGTCAACCACCAATGGCATAGAACCCCCTTTATCGTTGTATTATGAGACGGCAGTCCTTAGCACTTGGACTCTACGCATGAGCGTGTACATACGGCAATTTGATATCGAATCTTTTAAATTACCAGAAAGAAATACAAACATGTTGATTACATATGTGAACGAGACTAACAATCAATCATAGAAGTTTTCTTTAGCTTGTAGTACAAAATCATCTCAAAAGGCAAAATCGGATGATTTTTATTCTCTTTCAATTTATTAGTTTCTTAATTTATATAGACATTGCAATAGTGGTTCAAATATGGTTAAGAACGTAATATTTTAGTCGTTAATGCCATACCAAATTCAATCCCTTTTTTCAAAATAAAAAATAAAACACAAAAATGGAGACTCTGGTACGAAAGGACGACACATACAATTAGACAACACAATTTTGGAAGAGAAATAGGAAAATATATTTTCAAAACTATTATGTTTTTCGCTGTCTCTAATGTTCTACTCATGAAATAAAAAAAACTTAGCTTTAGGTCAACAAATGATAATCCTTGAATGTTGGACTTGAACGCTCTTACATTTTTGTATAGTCAGCAAAGAGTAAGTCTATTCTATAAAATATGCTATTAATTAACTAATTAAACATGGACCCTAACCATACATTCGGTGGTTATGAAACTTGGTTTCGTCTTAACATTATACTATTAAAATAAAATTTCACACGTAGTTTTTTTCTCGACCTTTTATTCCGGTTTTATTACGTAATCCATGTTTGAGTTAGATTGCGGTTAGAGAATAATTCTTTGAGTTATCTAGTTATTCAATGAGTACCCGATTTAAATGTCATTTCTTGTTTCTAAAAGAAATGCAATTCTAGTTTGCCTCTATTTCAAAATGCAATACTTGTGTCATGCTAAGTTTATATAAATCTCATATTGAGGAAATTTTGTGACATTAAGTATATGTGATTTATTAATTAGCGTTGTTTATTGGTTTCATAGCTGTTAAAGGCGATGCTTAGATAATCGGTTCCGATAATATCGATATTTAAAGCGCTACTCAATGTATCTCGCGTTGGTACTGACTTCATTAGCAACGTTACACGCGTAACAAACTCTTATCAAGGACAAGCTTTGATCCACTTTGATAGAAAGACCATAACGTGCCAGTTTATACTTTAGTAGAATATATAGCTTATAAAAGATTGATGAAATGATATGAATAAAAGAGAACAGATATGAAAGTATTTCTTTTTCATCTAACAAGTTTTAATGTGTGCAAATAAATTCAGCGCACCTGCACTGTCGATATTGCACGTCTGGTGTGCATCACGTAACCAAGGCAGGAAATTGACAGAGAATGGAAGCGATGCCTGTCCATTGGGATTAGGCACGGCATGTGTATGGGATGAGTAACAGTTGAACCTAATTAAATGTGATATTTCAAGATTCCTGTAATTGCTTAAATTTGTCATGTCAACAGCTTGAAATTTCTCACTTAAATATACAGTTCAAAAACTCCCAATATTTATGTTGATTTTCGAAATTGTATAATTCTACAAAAACATGCAATAGATTAAAAATTATAAGAAATATATCCTTATCCAATATTTTGTTTTACAATATAATGCAATATAATGCTATACTGTACTGTACTGTATTGTATAGTATCGTACCATACCTTACCGTAGCGTTCACAGTTCCAGTGTCCCAGCGTCCGCCTCAGATGCGGGGGGTAGCGGGGTCGATCACCGGCATAGTCATACTAAAGACATAGAAATGGTGCTAACAAGATTCATTGAGAGGTTGGTGTTAGAATTGGTTGGCCTAGTGTCAGGAAAATGTGACTGTGTGGGACATCATGCTACATGTCTACGGCGTGATGCTCCAGTGCTAGACATCACTGCAAACTGCCATACTGCATACGTAATAGCTATATGACTGAAAATTTTTAAAGCTACGTTAAAAAAATTCAAACCACACACCGTACCGTTCCGTTCCGCATTGTAATGTATATTTATTTAGTATTTCACGCAGACTTCTACGGTGACCTAGAACATATTTAATTGTAAGCAAGCTGACTGCTCCGGTGGCCTAAGTGGTTAGAGCATCCGACTTGGATGCAGAATGTCGCGTGTTCGGACCCAAGCCGAGTCATACCACTGATTTATAAAACTTATACGTGCAGCTGCTTCGCTTGCCGCTCAGCATTAAGATTTTAGTGTTAGGACTGATCGGCCTGGTGTCAGGATGATGTGACTGAGTTGGACACGATGCCACATGTCTGTGGCTTGATGCCCCAGTACTAGACAACTCTATAAACTGTCACAATGCAGACATATTAGCGATATTACACAAGTTACGTTACAAATCTACAACCAATAACAGATACAGCATTGCACGCAAGCTGGTCAAGACATTATGTAGTTGAGGTTTATAAATCAGATAGGAGTTAAAGCAAATCCAATTATAGTTCATTTTACTTCAAAGGAATAATGTTGAAGATTCGAATTTTAGGTGACTTATACAAACCACCTCTACGTTATGTTACACAAGCGACATTCCTTCATCTTAAAATTAATTAAAACAAAATTGAAAGTGTACAGAGTCTGCACGATCAAGTTGCGTAATCAATGCATTCTTTTTGCCGAGTAACTATTTGCCAGCAAGTGTTAGTCTGTGTGAGAATCCATAAAGAATCGTTATTCATTCTTTTTTTCTAACTCTGTTTTTAATACGAACAATGTTATGTCCACTAGTCTATATTCCGACTATAAAGGTAAAACGTATTTGTTATGAATTAAGACGAAGTCTTTCGTTTAGAATTATTAGTTGGGGAAGTTTATTTCATTATCTATATATAAAAGTTATTTTGAACAAATAAATATTATTTTAAATGTATATTTGAAAATGGGATTTTGTAATACTATCAGAAGTGGGGAGTTTTGCTGATAATTTGACTTTTATTAATAAATAACTGTCTGGGTCTGAGTTTAGAAGCCGCAGTCGTTCTGTGGTAATCACAAGGATGCGGGTTCAAGTTCCGCCATTGGATCAGCCTATGTCGGCTACACTTGTGTTTTTTGGGGTGATTGGGAGGGGACATCATGTAGCATCATTTAGTGGGTGGGGCATGACACTTTATTCTAGTTGCCTAAGCACCAAAAGATTTACTTGTGTTGCTCTGTCGTAAAACACCAACGCCATCCAAACTAATTCGGATTTTTTTTCAGAATAATGTGATGTTTTTGAGTGGAATAAATATAGTGTGTTGACGATATCGGTGAATCGGCAACAAACAGAAAGAGTGCATTAACTCTGATTTGGAGAGGAAAAACGTTCATATTGGCATTTCAACAGAACATACATTTAATAATAAGCGGTAAGGCTTCAAGTATTCCTAACACTTATTTTTTTCTGTAATATGTGATGTGATTATGATTTTTAACGTAGCTTTAACAATTTTTCAGTCGTATCGCTACGATGTGTGGCAGTTTGCAGTGTATCAGTTTATAGTGATGTCTAGTAGTGGGGCATCATGCCGCAGACATGTAACATGATGTTCCACCCAGTCACATTATCAGGACACCAGGCTGACCAGTCCTAACACTAACCTCTTAATGCTGAGCGTCAAGCGAGGCAGCTGTTAGTACCATTTTTGTAAGTCTTTGGTATGACTCGACCGGGGATCGAACCCACGTCTTCCCGCATCCGAGGCAGACGCTTTAACCACTATTGGGAAGCACATCATTGCTTGCCACTGTTCAGATTATGGCCACAAAGGGGGGGGAATGTAATTTGAATTTCCAACGTAGATTAACAATTTTTCATTCATAGCGCTACGATGTCTGCAGTGTGGCAGTCTAAAGTGATGTCTAGCTCTGGGGCATCATTCCGAAGACATATAGCACCCAGCCACATTATCCTGACACCAGGCCGACAAGTCATAACACTGACCTCTCAATAAGTGCCAAGTGAGGTAGCTGTTTGTACCAGTTTTAGAATTCTTTGGTATCACTTGGCCGGGGTTAGAGCCCGCGGCCTCCCACATCCGAGGCGGACGCTGTAACCGCTAGGAGACCGGAGCAGTCCCATACAGCTATATATGGTTCTACTAAGACTTGTATGAATATTGCTTTTTAAATTGAGTACAACTGGAAGCATCATAGACCCTGATCAACTGTCTTATAATGCGCTGTCAGGGCAGCTTTGTGCTGTTCTACTGATTAACCCATCTTCATAGACTCAGATCTGTCGGCGCAATTTTTTATTTTTTATTACAAACATGTATTTAAGCAGCAGTTTGAAGTTGGATCCGACTTGTATGTGTAAACTGATTGAACATCATTCTGTTTCCCTTTTATTCTCATGCAATGTACTTTTTAGTTTAATTAGCATAAAATCTGAATATCTATGGGCATAAACTATCTCATTATAAACTGATTTTATAGTAACACCTTCTAAGTGTAGGAATTATAGGTTACTGCATTTGTATGGGAAAATATGAACGAGTTTTTCGGATGGCTATACTGCACGACCTTGAAAGTGCAGTATATCCTTCCGACAAAACGAGTTCATATTTTCCCATACAAATACAGTAACCTTTTTATTATATGCTCATTTCTTATTCTTCAAAAGGCTTAAATATATAAACAAAAATACAATGAAAGAAACAAAGTAACTAAATGTACGCCGTATTACAAATTAAATATATAAGCATTGATGGATCATTACACAACATTATTAATGAGCGCATAACTCCGCCCAGATAAATATGAAGTTGGTCGCGCGCTAGACGTAAGTTTCGAACGAAAATGGCGCTTGCTGTACTTAAAATTGAAATTTGGAGAAATATTGTTAATGAATACGCATTGCAACAACTTTTCCATTTGATCTGGAATGAATACCTTTTGGTATATTTGTCGATTCAACGCAATCTTTTGATTATGGTCTGGATTTATGTACATGAAGTGACTTGCATCGGTTTCCAGCAGCGTCTGCCAAGTTAATGTTTTGAATTGTGTTGACATCGGCATGCGTGTTTCTTTTCTGTCATTGAATGATTCAGACCACAATGTGGGAGAATTATGAAGCCTTTCCATTGCAAGTATCGAAAAGATGCTGAGGAATTTAATGTTTATTTCATTTTGAATGCAGTAAGGAGGATGTAGCTACACTTGGAATATACTCGAAATTACAGTACAATTTCAAAATGTGTAATCAATCTTGAAAACCCATGACATGGCTCATCTAATTCAGATTTACAGACCTACGAAAATATATTTTTTTTGGAGGAAATTCAGGATGTAAAATTGTAAGTATATTTTACAAAACAGTTTATGTGTATAACTTACATTTTATTGTGAGGAACATGTATAGCGTCGATATATAGTTAAATTTGAAACATTGTATCAAAAAAAGTAAACGCGGAATGTGCCAAAGCAGTTTGTATGTTTCAGTCTATGAAGCATTTGCTGGTATGTGGCCGTCTATGAAATATATGCTTTAGTTCATTCATAAAAAATTGTTTACATTAGAAAATAGTTCCTTTGCACGTGGGATACAGTATAAAGGTGTTCAATATCGGTAAATATTGCACGATTCTGACAATGTAAAGTTCACGGAGAAAAAAGATGAGCATATAATAATGACTGATATTCTCTGAAGTACAATCGGGTCATAGTTAGGCTCTCGTTAAAAGAAATACCACGTAAATACTATATTAGCTAACATTGCTTATACATTTGATACGCTTTGATATTGACTTGTATAAAAATATTTATAGGTTACTGCATTTGTATGGGAAAATATGAACGCGTTTTTTCGGATGGATATACTGCACGACCTTAGGAGTGCAGTATATCCTTCCGATAAAACGAGTTCATATTTTCCCATACAAGTACAGTAACCTTTTTATTATATGCTCATTTCTTATTCTTCAAAAGGCTTAAATCTATAATCAAAAATACAATGAATGAAACAAAGTAACTAAATGTATGCTACATTCCGAACTAAATACATAAGCGTTGATGGATCATTACACAACATTATTAATGAGCGCATAACCCCGCCCAGATAAATATGAAGTTGAACGTAAATTTCGAAAGGAAATGGCGCTTGCTGTACTTAAAATTGAAATTTGGAGTAATATTGTTAATGAATACGCATTGCAACAACTTTTCTATTTGATGTGGAATGAATACCTTTTTGGTATTTTTGTCGATTCAACGCAATCCTTTGATTAATGTATGGATATATCAACATGAAGTGACTTGTATCGGATTTCAGCAGCGTCTGCCAATTTAATGTTTTGAATTGTGTTCACATCAGCATACGTGTTTCTTTGCTGTCATTGAATGATTCAGATCACAATGTGGGAAAATTATGAAGCCTTTGCATTGCATTTATCGAAAAGATGCTGAGGAATTTAATGTTTATTTCATTTTGAGTGCAATAAGGAGGATGTAACTACACTTGGAATATACTCGAAATTACAGTACAATTTCAAAATGTGTAATCAACCTTGAGAACCCATAACATGGTTCATCTAATTCAGATTTTCAGACCTACAAAATAATATTTTTTTTGGAGGAAATTCAGGATGTAAATTGTAAGTATATTTTTGGCCCATTTTTATTAACAGCTAAAGAAGTTAGTTTATGTGTATAACTTGTGTTTTATTGTGAGGAACCTCTATAGTGTCTATATATAGTTGAATCTGAAACATTGTATCAAAAAAGTAAACACAGAATGTACTAAAACAGTTTGTATGTGTCAGTCTATGAAATATTTGCTGGTATGTGGCCGTCCATGAAATATCTGCTTTAGTTAATTCATAAAAATTTGTTTAGGTTAGAAAATAGTTCCTTTGCACGTGGGATACAGTATAAAGGTGTTCAATATCGGTGAATATTGCACGATTCTGACAATGTAAAGTTAACGGAGAAAAAAGATGAGCATATAATAATAGTGTTTATTAAATGACGTCATGTGGGTTTATTAGGGCAACTCGACTGAGATGACTTATTCTTGCCTGAAATATTTCCTAGTTTCTTTTCTAAGGAGGGTTTCATTTGTCTTTTACTTCTTCTTTTTAATAAGAAATACAATAAATTATTGTTACTACTACTACTACTACTACCAATAATAATAATAATAATAATAATAATAATAATAATAATAATAATAATAATAATAATAATAATAATAAAATAAACAATTAGTAGAAGCAGTGTCAGTTGTACTAGTAGTGTTTTTCATTTGGAATTGATATTTTTGTTGTCTATAGCAACCCCAAAATTTTAGAATCTCAGTCAATTATGTGAATTCGCTGAACCAGTTTTACAGTCATAGGATATATAGGCTATTGTCCAAGATATTTGAAGCTAATTCAGACACGTTTGAAGTGATCCAAATTTATATGATACTGTAGATGCATGCTGCACACAGATAAAAATATAAACTTTTAAACTTTGCTCCAAAGCTGATCTCATTATGAGAACTTGAGAGGTCTGGTACTTTGATCAGTTGTATCGTTTAGATAGCTTTATACTGTAATTAACAATAAGGATAACACTAGCTTTATACTGTAATAACAATAAGGATAACACTAGCTTTATACTGTAATTAACAATATGAATAACACTAGCTTTATACTGTAATTAACAATAAGAATAACACTAGCTTTATACTGTAATTAACAATATGAATAACACTAGCTTTATACTGTAATTAACAATATGAATAACACTAGCTTTATACTGTAATTAACAATAAGAATAACACTAGCTTTATACTGATATTAACAATATGAATAACACTAGCTTTATACTGTTATTAACAATATGAATAACACTAGCTTTATACTGTAATAACGAATATGAATAACACTAGCTTTATACTGTAATTAACAATAAGAATAAAACTAGTTTTGTAGTGTAATTAACAATAAGAATAACACTAGCTTTATACTGTAATAACGAATATGAATAACACTAGCTTTATACTCTTATTAACAATAAGAATAACACTAGCCTTATACTGTTATTAACAATATGAATAACACTAGCTTTATACTGTTATTAACAATATGAATAACACTAGCTTTATACTGTAATAATGAATATGAATAACACTAGCTTTATACTAAAATTAACAATACGAATAACACTAGCTTTATACTGTTACTAACAACATGAATAACACTAGCTTTATACTGTTATTAACAATATGAATAACACTAGCTTTATACTGTAATAACGAATATGAATAACACTAGCTTTATACTGTAATTAACAATAAGAATAACACTAGCTTTATAGTGTTATTAACAATATGAATAACACTAGCTTTATACTGTAATTAACAATAAGAATAAAATTAGCTTTATACTGTAATGATAATAAGAATAACACTAGCTTTATACTGTAATTAAAAATAAGAATAACACTAGCTTTATACTGTCATTAACAATATGGATAACACTAGCTTTATACTGTAATAAACTATAAGAATAACACTAGCTTTATACTGTAATTAACAATAAGAATAACATTAGCTTTATACTGTTATTAACAATATGAATAACACTAGCTTTATACTGTAATTAACAATAAGAATAAATTAGCTTAATACTGTAATAATAATAAGTATAACACTAGCTTTATACTGTAATTAAAAATAAGAATAACACTAGCTTTATACTGTTATTAACAATATGAATAACACTAGCTTTATACTGTTAAAACGATATGAATAACACTAGCTTCATACTGTAATTAACAATAAGAATAACGCTAGCTTTATACTGTTATTAACAATATGAATAACACTAGCTTTATACTGTAATTAACAATAAGAATAACACTAGCTTTATACTGTAATTAACAATAAGAATAACACTAGCTTTATACTGTAATTAACAATAAGAATAAATCTAGCTTTATACTGTAATAACAATAAGAATAACACTAGCTTTATACTGTAATTAAAAATAAGAATAAAACTAGCTTTGTGCTGTTATTAACAATATGAATAACACTAGCTTTATACTATAATTAACAATAAGAATAACACTAGCTTTATACTGTAATAACGAATACGAATAACACTAGCTTTATACTGTAATTAACAATATTAATAACACTGGCTTTATACTCTAATTAGCAATAAGAATAGCAATCGCTTTATATTGTAATAACCAATATGAAAACCACTAGCTTTATACACTAATTAACAATAAGAATAGCAATCGCTTTATATTGTAATTGACAATAAGAATAACACTAGCTTTATACTGTAGTTAACACTGCGAATAACACTAGCTTTAAAATGTAATTAACAATAAGAATAACTTTAGCTTTCTACTGTTATTAACAATATGAATAACACTAGCTTTATCCTGTAATTAACAATAAGAATAACACTAGCTTTATACTGTGATTGACAATACGATTAACACTAGCTTTACACTGTATTTAACAATAAGAATGACACTAGCTTTATACTATAATAGCCAATACAAATAACACTAGCTTTATACTGTAATAGCCAATACGAATAGCACTAGCTTTATACTGTAATATCCAACACAAATAACACTAGCTTTTTACTGTAATTAACAATAAGAATTAAACTAGCTTTGTAGTGTAATTAACAATAAAAATAACACTAGCTTTATACTGTAATTAACAATAAGAAAAACACTAGCTTTATACTGTAATTAACAATAAGAAAAACACTAGCTTTATATTGTAATTAACAATAAGAATAACACTAGCTATAAACTGTAATTAACAATGCGAATAACTAGCTTTATGCTGTAATTAACAATAAGAATAACACTAGCTTTATACTGTAATTAACAATAAGAATAACACTAACTTTATACTGCAATAACCAATAAGAATAACACTAGCTCTATACTGTAATAACAATAAGAATAACACTAGCTATAAACTGTAATTAACAATAAGAATAACACTAGCGTTATGCTGTAATAACCAATGCGAATAACACTAGCTTTATACTGTAATTAACAATACAAATAACACTGCCTTTATATTGTAATTAACAATAAGAATGATACTAACATTGTACTGTAATTACCAATTCGAATAACACTAGCTTTATACTGTAATTGACAATAAGAATAACACTATCTTTATTCTGTAATTAACAATAAGAATAACACTAGCTTTTTACTGTAATTAATAATAATAATAACCCTAGCTTTATACTGTAATTAACAATAAGAATAACACTAGCTTTATACTGTAATTAACAATAAGAATAACACTATGTTTATACTGTAAGAAACAGTAAGAATAAAACGAGTTTTGTAGAGTGTAATTAACAATAAGAATAACACCAGCTTTATACTGTAATTAACAATAAGAATAACACTAGCTTTTTACTGTAATTAACAATGAGAATAAAACTAGTTTTGTAGTGTAATTAACAATGAGATTAACACTAGCTTTATACTGTAATTAACAATAAGAATAACACTAGCTTTATACTGTAATTAAAAATAAGAATCAACACTAGCTTTATACTGTAATTAACAATAAGAATAACACTAGCTTTATACTGTTATTAACAATATGAATAACACTAGCTTTATACTCTAATTAACAATAAGAATAGCAATCGCTTTATATTGTAATTAACAATATGGATAAGACTAGCTGTAAACTGTAATTAACAATAAGAATAACACTAGCTTTATACTGTAATTAACAATACGAATAAAATTAGTTTTGTAGTGTAATTGACAATAAGAATAACACTAGCTTTATACTCTAATAAACAATAAGAATAACACTAGCTTTATACTGTAATTAATAATATGAATAACACTAGCTTTATACTCTAATTAACAATAAGAATAACACTAGCTTTATACTGAAATTAACAATAAGAATAACACTCAGCGATTATGTGTATTCCTTGTGTAGGATATTGTTCATACATGAACCTGTTGACCATTGTGGTTACACACACACATTAATTCATTTTAAATCCGTGAGCACGATACGTCTGTAAGCTCTATGTTCTTTTTTAGTTTAAAGAAAATTGTTTTTATGTTAAAATACTGACCTGTTACAAAATTGAATACCACGTGCCAGATGAATCTTGCATGACCAGATGGGTTATCCGCGTTAAATAAAAATTATTATTATTATTATTATTATTATTATTATTATTATTATTATTATTATTATTATTATTATTATTATGTTGCCAATATCATACAGAATGTTTTTTCTTAAAGGAGCGCGCGCGTGTGTGTGTGAGAGAGAGAGAGAGAGAGAGAGAGAGAGAGAGAGAGAGAGAGAGAGAGAGAGAGAGAGAGAGAGAGAGAGAGAGATTTTCATGAATGCTTTGTGCAAAAAAAGAGGGTGTTTTTGTTTGCCTTGTTTGAAAGCTCTAAGATTCCAAAGACATCTGAGGTCGAGTACAGTTCATAGATGACTGCCTTATACTTCTGTATTTCAAACGTGAATACCTTCGTTACATATGTAAAATATACCATAGAATGATCTCAGCAAATACTAGTCCGGTATCACACATCTGAAAAATTTTCAAATTTTGTTTGAAAACTTCGAATTGTACGGTCGACAAGGGAAGCAACCTTTACTAAAATTACCTAACTTGAAAAGGAAGTATTTCTTGTAACTGAGGCGAGCGCTAGGAAGTAGTTTTTATTTTATTTTCTATTAACTTTTATCTTCAGACCATAGAATACCATCGAATTCCGGAATCATTAGCCATCAGCTATCTTGAGACTTTGCATTTACTTCCGGTAAATTTTGAAACTGTTATGGCGTATATTTTCAGACTCAGATCGAGAGAACAAGGAAGCGGAGAAGAGAAAAAAGTCAGTAAGTTCGTCGGACACAAGTGAGGGGTCGTCACCGACCAAAAAGAAGAAAGCTCGCACAACATTCACCGGAAGACAAATATTTGAGCTTGAGAAACAATTTGAGCAAAAGAAATATTTGTCGTCTGCCGAAAGAGCAGAAATGGCAGCATTGTTATCCGTCACTGAGACACAGGTAATTTTTGGATTCAAATTGGAGATCGAATATCATTCTGCTATGATGATTCAATCGCGATGGTGGAATTTTATGCAAAAATAATTCAGTGTCAATATAATTTGCTTATATTCTTACCAAAACATGTGTGTATTTCTGATGGAATACACTGGATAATAGCTCATTAATATTGAAACATATAATAGTTAAACTGACAATGAAACTTTGCCTTATCTATCTTACCCATTGTGTGTATGATCAAGTACGAGAGTTTTCTGAGATTTCAAATCCATTATAATGACTTCGCCTTTCTATTTGGAACAATCATTAACCTTTCTTTTTCACTCACTGACACGTCCATCACATCCTGCACTGTTGATGTTTGATGCTATAATCAAATCATTAGTTCGAAATGCGATATTCTTGGGTTGCTAAGTGATTAGTCACAAATTACTAAAAATAACTTTTAAAAGTAGTCCGAACAGTTAATTCCATTACCTGAATTTAAATTGATTCAGACATAATGATTTTGTTGATGTAAACAAGTTAAGTTGATGTATGTGATGTGATTATGATTATGATTTTAACATAGCTTTAACAATTTTTCAGTTATATGAGTTTATTATGACACCAGGCCGACCAGTCCTAACACTAACCTTTTAATGCTGAGCGTCAAGCGAGGCAGCTGTTAGTACCTTTTTTGTAAGTGATTGGTATGACTCGACAGGGGATTTAACCCACGACCTCCCGTATCCTATCTTGACGCTCTAAACACTAGTCCAATGTAGCGGTTAAGTCGATTTATGCTTTTCATTCTCGGCCTTTTAACTTAAACTACACTGGTTTTATTGCATTAACGTCAATTTTTTTTCAACAAATGAAGAGCCACCAATTCACGGGAAGCTTCCGACAAGCTTTCTCACATACAACAATTGTCGGTCCTGAAACTCGAACCCACTCCGACATAGGTGAGATGTCAGTGATCTATAAAGGAGAGCGCCTTGGACCACTTGGTCACCAGGAGCCCGAACTTAAAATGCAGGGTGCTCTTCAATATTGTTAAGTTAAAATCCGACTACGTGTTCAAGATTATAATCTTAAAGTGCGACTAGGTGTTCAACATTACAGTGTTAACTTGCGACTGGGCGTTCCAGATTATAATCTTAAAATGCTACTGGGCGTTAAAGATTGCGAATGGATGTATTCTCAGTGGGAAAAAGCTATATTATTTATATTTAAATCCCATTTATGCATAGCTTTTTCCTAGTTTTACTTACAGGGTCAATAAAAATTGTTTTTAAACTTTTTAAGATATATATTATCTTCTTTCAAAAAACTAAGTCTCAAACCAAAAGTTGACCTCGAACGTAATTGAGACGACTATCGTTCCTTCCCCACCAATCAAGAAAAAGACTGAAGGCTAAATTAGATATCTCACTTTCTTTGTGATACTTAAATAGTTATTCATAAATATTTCGTGCAGTTAAAAACATTTTAGGGGGTTTACAATTTAATGAAACGAGATAAATTTTATAAAAAAAAATTTTAAATAATCATTTTTAAAAAAAAAATTAGTAAGGGTTTTATTGGATTAAAGATCACAACTAAATTTTAAAGATGAAAATGAGTTCCTTTGTATTTTTACACCATAGTTCTTGTAGGTATTATTAATCTGAAATTAATGTTTGAATCAAAGAGATATATTATCTTATAACCGATCCTGCAGCTCTTCTTTATAAGCTATTATTTTAGTTACCATGCACTATTAGGTGACACCAATGTCATAGATTTAACTCGTTATTATTTCATATGGTTAAACGGAAAAAGCACCGGCAAAGAGTTATATATTTACAATAGAATACATTATTTTCACAAGCATAGACAATCTCCGTTATAAAACCAGTGGGGATCAAAGTTTTCAGATTCAAGTGTTAGCTACATGTTGGAAGCTGCAGGACTAGTCTAAAACAATACCTTTTCTTTGTTCACAGGTGAAGATCTGGTTTCAGAACAGGCGGACAAAATGGAAAAAGCAGGAAAATATAACCGCAGCAGAAGTTTCGGAGCACAAACTTAGTGCTGAAAAGAACCCTGATGTTGCAAAAGCTATTCAGAATGCTGCCAAACTAAAGAAAGCAAAAGAACGAGTTCTCGCTGTATCACCAACAAACTCGGTCGCTTCATGCGTCTCGAATTACAACGTGTCAATTGACAATACAGAAGGTGATAAACAACACAATGTCGATAGAATGTCTGTTTGTAACGGAAGTGAAGGATCGAATATTCCAAAGCCAGCTGCATGTAAACAAAATCATTCCGAGACTGTGGTAGACGATGCGGGCACATCAAGTGATATACCTCAAAGTGTATTGATGGATACCCAGCAACTTGAACTTGTATGATTGTACGCGAATGACGTAGAACATGATATGACATTGATACTCCATAAAAGAGGTAGTGTATAAGAATTAAAATGCCTGAGACAAAACGGAATGGAAATGTCCCCTTCCCCGTACTTTCTGTAGACGGCTATGTCTGTGCACACTTATAAAGTGACAATTCCTCAATAGAATGTGCCAGCATTTCCATTTTAAAAATCATACAATCTGAACACATGATACGAGAGACAAACATGTGTGATTTATTTATCTGATCGGTGTGTACTAAATATATAACTGAATAGTAAAAGTTTCACTCGCACGAAGTATAAATGAATCTTTAAATGAACAAAGCACGTCTTAGAAATGGTTTCAATACCCACTATAGCTTTAAAATACACGCATACTTGACATGGGATGAAAAGAGGGGCTCAAAAAAGATGATAGCATTAGTGCCAAGAATATAACTGAGATGTATGATGGAGAAATAATGATTTATTACTACGAGATGATGGACAAGTACAAAATACTATATCAGATTCAGTTCGAACTGATAGGGTATGAATAATGTTTCACTAATTGGCTCGATACTGAAAGTGAAAAATGTACAGCTAGGGAACTGAGTATGAAAAATAACATGGTACGTTAAACATTAACTTACTCTGATCATAAAAAACTACAGGGTTTATGTTGTGTGAGTAAGAAGAAACTTCAGGGTTAACATTTACGTATTGTGAGCATGAAAACTACTGGGTTAAACATTTACCTACTGTGCACATGAAAGTACCGGGTGAAATATTTACGTACTGTGCGCATGGAAATTACGTATTGTGAGCATGAAAACTACTGGGTTAAATATTTATATACTGTGAGCATGAACAAACTACTTGGCTAAACATTTACATACTGTGAGCATGAAAGTACCGGGCTAAACATTTACCTACTGTGCACATGAAAGTACCGGGTGAAACATTTACGTAATGTGCGCATGGAAATCTACGTACTGTTAGTATGAAAACTACTGGGTTAAATATTTATATACTGTGAGCATGAACAAACTACTGGGCTAAACATTTACCTACTGTGCACATGAAAGTACCGGGTGAAACATTTACGTAATGTGCGCATGGAAATCTACGTACTGTTAGCATGAAAACTACTGGGTTAAATATTTATATACTTTGAGCATGAACAAACTACTGGGCTAAACATTTACAAACTGTGAGCATGAAAGTATCGGGCTAAACATTTACTTAATGTGCGCATAGAAATCTACGTACTGTTAGCATGAAAACTACTGGGTTAAATATTTATATACTGTGAGCATGAACAAACTACTGGGCTAAACATTTACATACTGTGAGCATGAAAGTACCGGGCTAAACATTTACCTACTGTGCACATGAAAGTACCGGGTGAAACATTTACGTAATGTGCGCATGGAAATCTACGTACTGTTAGTATGAAAACTACTGGGTTAAATATTTATATACTTTGAGCATGAACAAACTACTGGGCTAAACATTTACAAACTGTGAGCATGAAAGTACCGGGCTAAACATTTACTTAATGTGCGCATAGAAATCTACGTACTGTTAGCATGAAAACTACTGGGTTAAATATTTATATACTGTGAGCATGAACAAACTACTGGGCTAAACATTTACATACTGTGAGCATGAAAGTACCGGGCTAAACATTTACCTACTGTGCACATGAAAGTACCGGGTGAAACATTTACGTAATGTGCGCATGGAAATCTACGTACTGTTAGTATGAAAACTACTGGGTTAAATATTTATATACTTTGAGCATGAACAAACTACTGGGCTAAACATTTACAAACTGTGAGCATGAAAGTACCGGGCTAAACATTTACGTACTGTGCACATGAAAGTACCGGGTGAAACATTTACGTACTGTGCGCATGGAAATCTACGTACTGTTAGCCTGAAAACTACTGGGTCTAACATTTACGTCCTGTGCAATAATTGACCTTGGTTAAATATTTATATACTAGTAAACCTCATCTTGACTAAATTAGGTCACTATAATAAATATATTCTTAACAAAGTCTATATTTGTTGTAAAAAATGATTTCGTGTAAAATTTTAAAATATAATTATTTTAGGGAATCTGACATTGAACAGTATGACACCCAGCAATTAAGGTTCTATTGAAAAGTGAGAAATATCATTGTTCGAGGTCTGAAGCTTTAAGAGGAAATTGGATGGAAGCGGTAACTAGAATGTATTTATTCCTTTAAATTTCATGATACGAATGTTTCGTAACAGGTTGTTTCAGGAAATGTGGCATTTAAAATAAGTTTCATCAGGTAAGAAATCGGTTTCATGAAGCTCAATGTAAAACTCATGTAATATAAATTATGTTTCTTTTGATAACGAATTCTTATTGGCTGTTTCATTTAATAACAAATACTGATTGGGTGTTTTATTTAATAACGAATTCTGATTGGTAATTTTAATTAATCTGTTGTGTTATTACAATAAAGAAAAAATAAGAAAATACATGCAAAAAAAACCTAAAACAAGCAACATTTTATTAATGCTCTAAAAATTCTGTTAGGTGTTTATATATTATTGCATTTTTTAATCCCGTCTCCCAAATCTGCAACTTTCGTCAGGAAAAGTCGAAAAATACGATAACTACATTTATTAGTGTACTTTCCAGAATGGTGAAAAGTCATAAAAATGTACAATTGCAATTTGAATATATTTTAAAATATTATATCTACCAATAGCATCATTTAAGGTTTGTAGTTCGCAATATAAAGTGTTTGAATGCAGTTAGTGTAATGTATTTTCGAGGTTAAAGTGAGACTTTCGTCGAGCAAGATTAAATTAATAATTTTGAGGTTGAGAAAAAGACAAACGAGACTAAATTATGCAAATCGACAGTCTATTATTTATTTCATGATTTGCAGGTATGGAAATAAAATTCAATCAGAAAACATGCATAGTTCTTCATTATATTGAATGCTGGCTTACAATGAAGTAACACTTTTAACAAGAGCAACATCCGGAACGAGAAATTCCATTTCCGGTTAACCACATTGTTAATATTTTCATGAGTTATCTGAGCACATAAAGTGTCCAAGGAAAACATGATAGTACAGTACAGACCACAAAGTTTAAGGTTGGCAAAACTTTCGAAGCAAATAACATTATTATATTTTTAGTACTAGTTTGCTTTGTTACTATTGACACAATCGGAGCACATTCTGCTGTTAGGAGAACACATTTAGCTTATATCAGTGAGGTCATTGTGTATTACGCGTATTACAAACCCAAAACAACATGGAAGGGAAAGGGGCGATAGAAGCAACAAAATGAAAATATGCTTCATGCAGGATTGAACTCGAATTAATTTATGTTTATCGCACTTTCTTTTTTATAACGTGTCTCCTGTTTCTTTGAAAATCATTTTTATTTGTGACAAAATAATTTTGAGAAAAGGGAACCTGCAGTGAATCAATAAACGGAACAACTACGGTTCCGTAAAAGGCACACATGTCATAACCTTTCCAAATCTATAAGATGAATTAATTTGAAGATACGATTTATCTTTTAAGGCTAATAGTAGAGGAGACATTCTTTAAACATTTATTCACAGTAATAACGTATTGGTTAGTATCTCATCTTCTGTACACTTTAGATATAGCATGTGCAGTGAAAATATTATTGACATTTACAGTATGCTTTTTGCCCGAAACTAGAATGGTTCTCTAAGAGATTTTCATCACTATCAGTCAAATAATAGAGGATAAGCGTTATGAAGCATTCCAAAACGCGGCTTTTTATCTACTGAATGTCATTCATGCTATAATTGCAAACCTGTATTGGTTTGGTTTTTCTTTTTTTTTTTAGAGAGAGAGAGAGAGATAGAGAGAGAGAGAGAGACCGACCGACCGAATACGATGACAGGGACTGATGTAGGAGAGAGAACAACCAAATACGATGACAGGGACTGATGTAGGAGGGGGATGAATCAAGCAAACTATGTAGTAGAGTATGATTTAAAGCTTAAAATGCCGGCGCCTCGACCAATGGGCTCCCACCTGAGGTTCCTTCGACAAATCCCTCGTCTACTATTACCCCCCCCCAAGAAAACGATACCAAACGATAATTGTGCATCCGTCCCTCGATTAAAGTGATTCCGCATGAGATGCCATTGTGAGAATTCAGTTGGTGCATTATTTATCAAAAGCCAACAAACGACACTTGAGTGTATCAGGCAATTTTCTGAACGACATTATAGTCAATTCGAACCATCACCGTGTTATATCTAATTGCAAATTAGTCTGCAATTTGTCACATGGACACCACTTTGCCTCGTCGATATTTAGGTATTAGTCTTCGCATCGATCGCTTGAAACTTCCCGGTGCAAGACCCACGAAAGCTTTTGTCAGCATTAACTAGAG
>JAEAOA010001024.1:2450000-2527500 GCA_016746295.1 Potamilus streckersoni
TATGCGGCTCAGTCGTTCTTCATTGTTACGTTGTTAGAATATGGTAACGTCTGCCGCTTGCTAACTTGTAACGTCGTCAGCTCTGTGCCTCACCTTTGCAATAAAAAAGTTCATGACCTTTCACTGTTTCGTGTAAAATCTGTCAATTCTGCATTGAAGACCACATAAAAAATGCATCATAAACAGCGTGATACGGTTATCAAAGAACAGTTTTCTCCAGGTGTCATTTTACCAACGAATACACAGAGTTGTAGCATAGATAATATCCTTTCATTATAAATATTATGGGATAGGCCTCTAATACCGGAAATTGAAACATTTTGTTTTTCTTGGATTTATACTCAATCGTTTCTTCAACACTGTCTGCTTGAACGTGTAAAATTATGGATCACTGGTACAATAATCAAGATAAACACAGGGACGGTATCGTTCATAGAGCTAAAATTCTTGAAACAAATTAAACTTCAGGAGAGATTAAACTCAATGAAACTTAGTCAATAAATGTTGATTATAACTACCTGGACATTCTTTTTGCTGACATTGACTGTATCGGATTGATTTGAACAGGAAGCTGGGACAGTCTGAAGGATATATCTACCCAAAAGTACAAACGTACATTCAGTAACATTCTCCCATTATATGTATACTGTATATTTTTTTTAAAAAAACCATTGGAAGTTATTTTTAGTATCATTTTTTTAACTTGTGTTTCAATGAAAAAATATTCATGTCTTATAGTGACGATAAATAACTATGGGGACTATTAAATAGTTATTAAATAAGCATGGGATGTTTTAGTTTGGTTTAAATATGTTATAAAGCCATGAGAGTATTAAATATGCATTTAAAAGTATTATATATGTATTTAAAACAATTATGCACGTATTTACAATGAAAGTATTATAAATGCTTTCACAATAAAAGTATTATACAGGTATTTACAATGAAAGTATTTTACACGTTCTTACAATAAAAATATTTTACAAGTATTTGCAATAAATGCATTATACATGTATTTGCAATGAAAGCATTATACATGTATTTGCAATGAAAGCATTATACATGTATTTGCAATGAAAGCATTATACATGTATTTGCAATGAAAGCATTATACATGTATTTGCAATGAAAGCATTATACATGTATTTGCAATGAAAGCATTATACATGTATTTGCAATGAAAGCATTATACACGTATTTGCACGGGCTGACACTATCAGAGGGGGTGACACCAAAATAACTGTCCACAAAATATTTGAATTTTTGTGCGGGAGAGGTCCTTGTGGGTGACACCATGAGTTACCGCACATAACTGTGTATCACATATTTTAATTTTTGTGCAGGAAGGCGGTCAATGGGGGTGACACCATAAGTTACCGCACTGGGTGACACCACCCTTAGTGACGCCACTGTATGTATTTACAATAAAAGCATTATACATGTATTTACAATGAAGGTATTATACATGTATTTACAACACAAGTATGATACATGTATATATAATGAAAGTATTATACATGTATTTACACTAAAAGTATTATACACGTATTTACAACACAAGTGTTATACATGTATTTACAAGGAAAAGTAGAGCGAATCGTGGGGAATAGGAAACCTATAGGTGATGTAAGGTTTAGTGTATGCATGATAGATTCAAGTTTATAGACCTAAAAGCTGTGCCTTAAGCTATCTAAGGGGAATAGAGGACATTTATTTTACTATCCTTTTTTTTGAGTCTCCGAAAGGGTGACAAGACTTCATACATCACAACACAAAATTTTGTTTATGTATTGTGAGACAAAAGAAAGTTATTAACGCCAGTTTTGTGGCGGTTACAATTTATATTCGATTCCTTCTCTGCACCTCGGATGATGGTGTAGAATAATCAGTGTCCTGAGAGGGATCTGATTACTTGCAAGGTTTACTAAAGCGTTTTATGGAAATTGATTTTGCACTTTGAAACAGAGTGAGTGATATCATCATTTTGAGATTGAGGTTGAGGCTATGCCACCCCAAACCATATTTGCATTTTCGTAAGAGTCTTTTTGCATGGTGTGAAAGATAGTTAAATTGAAGTGGCACTCATTCTTGCGTTGTGATTGATGCCATCGGTGTAATGCAAACAATCAGTGCTCTAAACAAATATACTGGATTATTTTCTCGAATAGCGGCAACAATGTTTCTCTCACATATTTGACACGAACAACAACATAGAGTTTGAGGCTGTATTTAGTCACAATAAAGTATCTGGGATAGATTCAATTTCAGAATAAATTTTATTTAAACTGAATTTCCAGAAAATATGGTAACAATGAAATTCGTGTTTTATAAAGCTAAGGCGTGTGCCCTATAGACCTAAAAAGGCAATGCACTTTATCTTTCAATTCACGAACTGTACAAACTATAGTAAAATATAGATTCAGATGCAAATTATATAGATCCAGACCTTCTGTCGCAGAAAACGCCGGCAGGTTGGTGTCAATGTTGTTTGCAAATAGATCCAACTTGAACATGACATTGGAAGAAATAAATTTTTGTTATGCAATATGTACAATCATAAGTATAAAACGTGTGGTTACAAAATTAGAGAAAACTTGTTACTGTGAAAGTAATCACGTTGAACGTCCGTCTTCCTTAGTTGATATATCAGGTTTCTCAATAATTAGTTTTAATGGTTTTTAAATTTTAAAAGAAGCAAACAATTAAATGAAAGGAATTCAATTTAGTAGGTATCGTAATGTACCTGAAATCACACACACACACACACACACACACACACACACACACACATATATATATATATATATATATATATATATATATATATATATATATATATATATATATACATATATATATATATGTCTATTTATATATATATATATATATATATATATATATATATATATATATATATATATATATATATATATATATATATATATTCCTCTCTGACATTTTTGATACATTCTCTCCATGAACTAACTGATATATTGTCTCTGAAATAACGGAAATCATTGATATATTGTGTCTCTCTGAAATCATATATTTATTATGTCTCTCCGAAATAATGGATATATTATCTCTTTCTGAAATCACATATACGCCGAGTTTCTCTGAATTTATAAATGCATTGTGTTTTTCTGAAGTCATAGATACATTGTCTCTCTCTGAATTCATAGATACATTGTGTCTTAGAAGTCATAGATTCATTCTCTCTCTCTCTCTCTCTCTCTCTCTCTCTCTCTCTCTCTCTCTCTCTCTCTCTCTCTCTCTGTGAAATCACTGATACACCGAGTCTCTCTGAAATGGTACATGCATTGTGTCTCTTGTATTATGTTTGGAAGAGAACTTGTGCTGTGTTCTGATAATTAAAAGTTACTCTCAGGTAAATACTAATAATAGGCTGGAATATGTATTTTCCAAGAATCTGTAATAAACTTTAAAATAAATGTCACAGCGTGCGACCTAACCACAAGCCAAAAAGTGAATTTCCAAGGTGTCCAAAGTTATAGAATGACGTAATGGTTTACAGTGTATTACATTTTAACGCGACAACGTTATGTTTGAATTGCTGAAAAATGATATCCATGACGATTATTCCAATGTGTACATGATTATATAATGTAATGCAACTTTCCATTATTACCTTTAGTTAATAACAATTCGTCATCATCGTCTGATACATTATGACTAAGATTTGTTGATATGCTTGATTGTAAATTTTCTGCACCTGTAAGGCCTGTAACGGTTCAGCCGGAGACGTTACTTGAGCCAGTCCGATATAGAGGCCAGCTGACATTCTTTTGAAAGGGTCTTTATCTATCTGCTGATTAAATTTGAGAGAAAAAAATGATTCTGTAAATAACGACTGTACGCCTAAATAGTAATTACTTTTTCCTAATGAAAATTATGAGGTAATTTTTCTCGTGCTTAGAAACATGGAAACTGGTTTTATAAACTTGATTGCTGCCCTATTCGAGTTCCTATTTTTTAAACTTAATTGCTGCCCTATTCGAGTTCCTATTTTTATAAACTTGATAGCTGCCCTATTCGAGTTCCTATTTTTATAAACTTGATTGCTGCCCTATTCGAGTTCCTATTTTTATAAACTTGATTGCTGCCCTATTCGAGTTCCTATTTTTATAAACTTGATTGCTGCCCTATTCGAGTTCCTATTTTTATAAACTTGATTGCTGCCCTATTCGAGTTCCTATTCAGGATACTCTAGCTAGTATTGCATCCAGTCATAGAGACTGTGTTCATGTTGTTTTTTTTTTTGAAGTATGGATCCGCGTTCACGTTGTTCTCCCAGTCAGTACTCAGTCAAGACTACGCCCGCGACTGTTGAAACAAAGGATTCAACATGTAAAAATAATTTAGCAATGAATTCAGGTTATGTGCCACAACCAAGAGCAGCCACCGACGTGCCAATATCCGGAGACTTTCAAACCATCGGAACGGCTCCACGAATGTTAGAACTTAACCCTGAGGGTTTCTCAGCAGCCAAACGAGCCATCATTAACACTATAGACGACAGTCATAATGTTGACATAATCTGTCTACAGGAAACTCACGTAACAAACCAGGTATCATGACGATACACCATTGGAGGCTTTGGCCTTATTTTATCAAAACCTGTCTCCAAATTATGCACGCTGAGACATTACTGATGCCTCTCCAGTTTCTTCTACCTGATTCCGCAATCTGGTCCAGGTTGGAAGGTACAAGGTTGCTAATGTCTACAAACGACCCAGTGCCTAAAGGGACAACAATATGCTTCCAAATCTCGAACAACCAGCCTTCTATACTGGAGACTTCAACATTCGTCACTATGACTGGGGATTCTCACATTCTGATGAAGACGGGAAACACTTGGTAGAGTGGCAACGAACAATGACTTCCTTCTGTCTATTTTAAGGTACTGGAGCGCCTGATTCTACAAAGAATTTGTCATGACTGGAGAAAATCATAGCTGTTGTGCATGCAGGCTTCAGGTATGGCCGTAGCACTTGTTATCAAGTCCTTGCCCTGATTACATTTGTTCAAAACGGGATTCGGAGGAACCTTCAAACTAGATTTGGTCTTCTGGATCTAACATCGGTATATTACAAGGTCTTGCATGCATGGCTGAGACTGTTGAACTGTTCTATAGCAACAGGCGCTTCAGAGTGCACATGAGAGAGAGAGAGAGAGAGAGAGAGAGAGAGAGAGAGAAACAGACAGAAAGAGAGAGAGACGGAGAGAGAGTGAGAGAGAGAGAGAGAGAGACATGGAGGGAGAGAGACAGACAGACAGACAGAGAGGCAGCTCGTGGAGGTGTCAGACTAAAGGAATACCACAAGGTTCTGTTCCTTCTCAAAGTCTTTTTCAATGACTATATCAAGGACGTATCTTGAACACAGTCGCGGAAGTTCATGTATGAAGATGTCACTGCTCTCGGGACCCGAAGTCGCTCATTTACTGAACTTGAGGGGGTTCTGAGCGATGACCTTGAGGATATGACTGACTTCTTCAAGAAATGGCGTCTTCAGCCAAGATCAACAAATACAGTTTATAGTGTCTTCCACCTTATGAATGCAAATGCGAACCGTGAGCTTTACATCTTCCTCACTGGGCAGGATATAAAACACGATCCGACACCAACATAACTTGGAATGACACTGAACAGATCGCTGACATTCTACAACCACCTCAAGAAAACTACAGCACTCGAAACAATCTACTCCACAAACTGGTTAGCTCAACCTGGGACGCAATTGCTTATACATTCAAGACATAAGCACTAGCCTTGCTATTCGATAACCGATTATTGCACGCCAGTCTGGACTCGATCATACCACACTAAGTTAATTGTTTTCCAGATCAACACAACAATGCGGACAATTTCAGAAACATTACGTCGTATTCCTTTACCATGGTTGCTGATACTCAGCACCATTCGTCATCTGTATTTGCATTACCAGGAAGCAACCACAAAAATGTTGGTTAAAATCTATGGCAGTAAGAAACATGCACTGTAAATGGACATCACCTCACATTAAACAGTCCGCTTGACTTCAAGACGTACAATCTGATTAGTTTTGTTGCCGGAGGATATAACAGCTATTTCGGAATGGTGTGTTCTTTTATATATGTTACAAACCACTCTCTCGTAGCTAAGCCATTTATTGGTCTGTCCTCCTGGCTTGAACCTTCCACGTTATCTGTGGACCACACTGAACGCTTTCGGACAGGACAGTGTCGTTCTGTAGTCAACTTTGCCCGATGGAACCAGGCCACTGACTCTTCCTGTTGCTGTTGAGCTCTTCAGACCATGTCACATATTGTGAACAACCGTCCGCCAACAAAGTTAACCGGTAGACTGCAGGCTCTGCACCTTGCTGATGATGACGTTGTTAAATGGCTAAGTATGTACTGCTCTCGATAATGATACTAATAATTCTGTGTATTACAAATTTGAAATATAGATACGGAATATGGGTTTTACTACTTTTTACGAGGTTAAAGAGCACTGGCTTACTGCTTTCATATGCATATGAATCAACGTGATTTAGGTCTGCAGTTTCGTATGTTGAATTTCAATAAAAAGAATTTCATACGTTTTCATCACTGGTAATCGTGGCTATTTTTAAAAAAGACCTTGTATATTTTACGTATTTTTAAAATGACATATATTTCCCTTTGTTTTGATGTATACTTGATAGGTGTAGAATGGGTCATAGATTTTACAGTTTCACCTTGCTTTAGATGAACCAATAACTTTCTAGACTTTAGAAGTAAATAGTGAAAAAAAGCTATAACTTATTTCTTGCATACTTTTGGTAATTGATTCATTGCAATTTCAGAAGTCTAGTCTGGCAAAATTCATCTTTCTTATCTTAATAGCTGTTTTAGACAAGGTCGGGCTGAATTTTCGAAATTATGGAGCATATAAGGGCCGTCAGTTTGGTTAGCTGTGTACGTAGCTCATGTACAATTTCCAAAAGTACAATATCCAAAGAAATTTCAGCTACAGTGCATGAAAGTAATCAACTTGACATCACACCGTTACTCTCTCAGAAGTTCATAAAATATCCGTTGAGCGCCTCCTTAACAATGTCAACATTATACCTATCCGTGACTTTAAAACGTCATCATTATATCAGTCATGTGACCTAGAAACGTAACAGCTATATCAATCATGTGACATGATATAATACATTTATATTAATCATGTGACTCAATAACGTCATAGTTATGGTGGCGCTCTACAGTTTCGTATTTAGCATAGGGTTAAAATTTTAAAGAAAAAGAGTTCCCCGGGTTGCCTCACTAGTTATACTGGTTATTTAAAAGAGACTTTGTATATCTTAGGTGTTGTTCAAAAAACCTTTCATTCCCTTTATTTTGATGTATGATTGATGGGTGTAATATGGGTTAGAGAATATACAGCTTGGCCTTACTCCAGATGTGCACCTTTCAAAAACGTGCTAGCTCTACTTGCTCATTTTCACTTCTCGAACTTCAGAGGTAAATTGTAAAAAAAAGAGCCGATAACTTTTTTTACATTTTATGTATTTGGTAATTCAGTCATTGCACTTTTAGAAGCTGGTATTATCTAGTTTGGCAAAATTCATTTTCCATATTTTAATAGCTGCCAAGAATAGTGTACTTTAGACAAATTTAGGTTGATTTTTGGAGCACAAGGGAGCAGTCATTTTAGTTAGCAGTGTCCCAAGATCATTTGAAATTTCCAAAAGAACAATATCCAAAGAAATTTCATCCACATTACATGAAAGTAGTATATAGTTATGCCAACATTCTCTGCACTGTGTATGTTTAAAATGCAAACAACTTCACCTTACATACAGCACTCTCTCAAAAGTACATAATAACTGGTGAGCGCCACCTATATTAGTCATTTCGCCTATTATAACATAACTTTCGGACTGTTTCGATTGTATTCAAATATGTAGGCAGAGTTTAAAAGAGATGAATGAATTTGTAATACCATGTTTAAATTACAATTTTGTATTGATAGAAATCACTTACGAAAATAATAATTTGATTTTGTTTTTGCCATTGCATCGTTTTGCGTGAGTAATTTTAACTCCAGAGTAAAGAACAAATTCTAGCAAAAAATTTCATAACAATGAACTTGTTACAAATTTAAAATGCAAACGATTTAAACAAAATCAGATGTAGGGGCTGGGAGGGGAGAGGCTCGAATCCATTGTTATTATATGTAGCAAAAGAGTAAAATACAGAAGGAATACGAAATTAACCTTTATGGTTATGAACTAATTTAATCGTTATATCGGCTTGTCACGTGGCTTTTAAAATGTTTAACAGATATCGTTCATTTTTCTGAATGTCCGTTTGTCTATGTTGAATTCGTGTGCACAAAAACATTTATTTATGTTTAGAAATTTAAATTTTATTTTTCATTTCTCTTTTTTGCAATACTGCTACTACTACCACCACCACCACCACCACTACTACTGCTATGGTTTTTATCTGTTTATGAGATTGTTTCCTTCAGCTCTTTAATCGATTGATGTTCTTTCCAAATAAAGAAATACATGCCGACTTTATAATTGTTTGACTTTGGCAACTCACCTTATTATTTTAATGCTTAGAGTAAGTATGGCTTAGGCTACAAGTATTTGTTTTCGGTGGGTAGGGAGAGGTGACCTGAAGAAAGTGGTGGTGGGAAAGGTTATTTATGTATTCAAGTTATCAGGCGTCCATTAGAGGTGAAAAGGTGTACCTTACTAACTTGAAAACAGATTGCAACACATATTTAATTCCTTCTTCCTTTCTTTCTATCTTCTGTGGATTGACAGAGTTCAAACGCACATGCGATTCTTTTCCTTGTGTAATCCTTGACTAAGTAAAGCAAGAATTTCTAACCCAAAACTCTAGTTCACGCTTTCAACCTTTTTTTATATTACAAATACATGCAACCGATTTAAAAAAAATGGCAAGAAATATTTTAAATATTTGAATCTTCTTACTCCTGATGTTTTTTTTTTTGTTTTTTTTTAAAAATATTTCAGCTCTTTAATGGAAAAATAAAACGAAATTATTATCCGCTGATGTAAGAGAATTACTCACCATAAATCGATTGCAAATTTGTCATGTTACACACCGAGCATGTTACAGGAGAAAATGGCCACTTCCCATGGAGTAATTAAATGGAAGAAACTATTTCCGATGAGGGAGATTGATTTCAACTTTAATGTAATTGAGACTTGCGCGCATCTGAAATTGTTTGACACATTCGCACCAATTGAGGAGTTAATAGTGTTCAGTCGATAGAATGATCAGCTAGCAATTTATTCTTTATAAGTAGAGAAAGACAAAGGTGATGCTCTGCAAAAACAGGATAAAAGTTTTATTTTCAGCTGAAATGATTCGTCCAGAGCACTGTATTGTCATCTCAAAGACGAAACTGAGCTTGCTGTATAGATCCACCCATTTATATATCCTAGTTAATTTGGAAAATCTCATTATTTCGAATGTTTCTAATATTCAAGTTATTTTTTTTTCTTTAGATAGAAATGTATACAAGAAAATCAAGAAATTTATAATGCATTCATAAATTGAAGAACTGCATTTAAGTATCAACGTTTTCTCAATTAGCTAAGAGGAACTCGAATGCATCCGTTTCTCTTGTTGCTTATAAATTGAAGATAAATCATGTTTAAGCTTGCAATTGGATATAAAATAATTATATGACTTAGTCGTTGGTTTCTTTATTATTTCTTCTATTTTAAAGGTCACTGGCCACCTATATAGTACAAATGTGTGATATTATTATAGTCATAAATAAAACGCAATTGGCATGCATGCACACCATTAAAATGTTTAATTAGACTAAAATCCGCTTTTGTAATCTCGGTAAACATAGACGTTCAAGCGTTTAATTTTCCCACGTAAATGTCTGTGTGATATATCTTATTTGTACAGCAAAAATGGTGCACTGTGTTGCATATGGAAGTAGTGAAGTGGTATAGTATAGGAAGTATGAGAAAATACATTACAGACACCACAACTTCGGGACAGTATAAGGAAATGTTTTTTAGGGACAAAAATTCATCCTGGGACTGTATAGGGACATAGGGAATTTTTATAGAAACGCTAGGAATGGAATAGGTGGAATGACGTCACGGTTCTAAACAGTTACAACAATGTAGCAAGTGTCTGACCTAAATACGCACAGCTACCACTCTAGGTAGGGACAAATACAATAGAAACGGACATAAACATAGATAAAATATATAGGCAAAATGAGAATTAGTATCTCTTCGAGGCATAGAAAGTGGCATAGAAAAGGGCCTTTGTTTTTTTACTTCTATTGTCTATATTTGTTCCACCAGCTTTTCAGTATTCTGATGATTCCTTTCTTCCTTTTCTTTTCTTCTTCTGGTATCCAGTCTAGAAATCCCATCTCTTTAAAATTTTGATGTGTTTTCATCCAGTTCTGATTTAGTCTGTCGAAGTCCTCTTTCTGTTTTGGGTTTTCCTTCTCCTTCCTCTCTTTTTCCCATGTTTCCTTTATGTTATTTACTTCTTCTCCCATTACCTTTTTTTAGATTCTCTTCTAATTACTTTAAACCGTCTACGCCTTTCTTAGCTAAATGGAAGATATCTTCCAAATAGCATCGGACTTCCATAACAAAATCAAGCACCTGTTTTAAGGTTTCCACTCTTACATATTTCAGTTGTATAAAGCCTTTTATCTTCTCCCCTTCCTCCACTATCATCATTGTAAGTCAAAACTGGCTACTTGTAGTCTGGTCACCAAGTCTTGGCTGACTGGGAACCTCCATTCCTTGTCAAGCCTTTTCAGTATGTATGATTCATCCATCATCCAATGCCAACTATTTTTTAATTGGTTAAACACCTCCATCTTGTGTTGACTAGTCAACGTGGGTAGCCATATGGAAATACAGGAAGCATTAACGTGAACAAAAATATCATTTACACTTACTTCAGATATCATATACTATCTTCACCAACGAAGAAAGATAATAAAACACCCACATATTATATACTATCCACACCAACGAACGAGCTAGCATAAAACACACACATATACTATCCACACCAACGAACGAGCAAGCATAAAACACAAATATACTAGCCTCACCAACTAAGGAAGAAATGAAAATCACACAATTATATGCTATCACACAATCATATGCTATCCACACCAATGAACGAGGAAGTATAAAACCACAAATATACTATCCACACCGACGAAGGAAGATAAGAAAAAGACACAAATATATTATCCTCACCAACGAAGGAACAGAAGAAAAATGCACGTAATAAGTAACAAGTAGCATAAGGAACAAGTATCAATAATATCAAACAAATTATTTTTGACAAGGTATATAATGTTGTAAAAATTATGTGAGATTTCTATTGATGGAAGTCACAAAGCCATTGATATACATAACGTTTCCTAGCTAAAGACAAAAGATAACCATTACGGTCACAAAAAACTTTCGCTTCGTTTCTAATCAATACAAATCAAAATACTCCACACAATTCTCGTGAGAAAGTAAATGACTACCCAGTGGGTTAATGGGAGATGACTGTCGTTCGTGTTGATGACATAAGCTTGATGATCTTGATGTTTGCGATGAGGAAGTTCATCTTCAGAACACATGGCATGATTCCAAAAAGCGCTAAACGAACTATTGTTGAAAAGGTAATAAAGTTCCCAGGTATCCCTTTTTGTTGTTGGTTTGTTTCTTGTTTCACAGTTAATGGTAAGCTATCAATTCCGTTCTGACTTTTTGCTAGAAAAGCTCTGACAAGTAACCGTTTCTTCGCCTTGTTTCCAAACTCTAGGCTAAGAGATTTCTATGCGATTGATCTCCAGAGTAGAAAATGGAGAACAAGAATGATCATGCAAGCTTTTATACCACAAATGCAATTATGCTTCTTCCGAAATAAAACTCCAAGACTCGTCCAGAAACTCGTCCAATTTTTCTTCTTGGTTCACCATCAGACATTTATAGTGCTGAATTTGACCAATTCTGTAATTTTATTCGACATTTTTTGGGCAAAACAGGACACTAAATATTCTTCTTGTTCTGGCCATCTGGACGTGAACGCTATGTTTTCTTGATCATGGTCTTGGGGTTCTGCTTTCATGGTATCCTCCCATTCATAGATTCTTCACCTTTCAAAGAAGGATAAGTGTCTTCCATAGCTTCCAATGATCTAGAATAACTTCTCTCAAACTGTTGACTTCTACGTTATTATCCAATTCGGCATACAGGATGATGTTCACCGTCTCGGCGAGAGCATCTGCAAACTGAAGTTCCACACTTAGTTGACCAGATTTTATATGGTTGAAATATTCCTCGTCGCTGACTTGGTCTGGAGTGAAATCAAAGGCCCACAAAGTGTGTACTCTGATACAATCTTGGTACGAAATACCGTGACTGGTGCTGGTTCCTAATTGTCCGGGATCTTCGTACAGGGACAAGTACGATCTCAAGTAATTCCTCTGGGCAAAGTTAGGTTCCAAGAGTTAGGTACAGAAGGTCTTGCCATCGCGACTGATTTCGATCATGGACACTGTAGTGCTTAAACTCGAAAGGATTGGCAGTGACTGAAACCCTTTCCTTTCCTTTCCTTTGGGGGTAGAAGAGGAATGTGTTTCTTTGTTTTTTTTTGCTTGACATCCTTGTTTGTAGACTCAGGGAAACACAAAAACTACAATAACATCAATGACTTGTCACACGGCCTTTTATAATTTTAAGCACTATCGCTTCGCTTCGTCATAAAAGTAACGATGTGTTTTCCAAAATCGCCAAAGAATCTTCCTCTTTGACAGCTACTCTTTTTCTTTGGACAAGTGTGTACATTCTGGGGGTGACATCTATGTTTGGCAAAGCGTTTTATCGCATGACGAGACTATCGTTTTCTTTCTCCTTTTCAGACAGGAGAAAGACAATGAGGTGACATCTTTTGGTGCACAACATTCACTGGCATCCATGGTTCGACATGTGTCTTTAATCTTATATTTCTTGGAGCCTGTCCTTTACCATTGTAACAAATTTATCGACCACCTTATCGAATTTGAGGAAAAGGCCATTGAAACCCCCCTTTTGGTGGCTTTTCCTTTTCTTAGAAGGATAGTGTCTTTTCAGAGAGTGTCGTCAATGTTTGGCTAAGCGTTTCCTAGCGTTACGTGACTGTGTTTTTAGTTTTCTTTTCCTTTTTCAAAAGAAGAAAGACGATGGTAACTGTGTACACTTCTTGGTGAAGTCATCTTTGAGCGTTCAGGAGCACAAAAGCACTGATCCGTATGGTTGCATCAGGTCTATTATACTTGAATGTATCGTCACTGATTGTCTTTACGTCGTATCAACTTGACGAAAGGCAACCCACATCGTGTAGGAGTTTGCAAATGACTAAATCAGGACAATTCTTGCTTGGACAAATCCAAGAGACTCTTTAATATGCCTGACGCCTATTAGACTTTGACTTGACGCTAAAAAGGAAGACGGTATTACCGCTGGAGGAGAAGCTTTTGGAGACGCTCTCTTGTGGGTAGCTATTGTTTTCTGTGGGCTTTTCTTTTTCTTTTTTCTGAGGCTGTGACCTAGTCTTTACACGGTTACTCTTTTTCTTTTTCTTTTTGGGTACGTCGGGAAGTGGCTTTGTTCTTATAAAGAACTTTGGGAGCATTGGGATCCCATTTTAAAAGGAACAAATGATGACACATCATAGAGAACCACTACCTCTAGGTTTCAAAGTGATTTGCTTTTTGGTTTGAGTATCAATGCGAAGATCGGCCAGTTGTGTCAAGGCTACTTTATTTCTGTCAAAAAGCATTTGGTTTCATGTGGATTATGAGTGATACATTGGAGTAATTGACGTGCTGTCACCGTAAACAATCGTAACACTTCTTTTAAACTTCTAAGACACGAACACGTATTTGTGGATTTTTTTTTAGACTGATGCGGTACAAGGCACGAATCAATTTGATGGAAAGATGAGACTGAACGGACGTCATGCTGACGATGTGTGAGACTGAGTCCAAGTGATCGATGTTTTAATAGATTTACTTTTGTTTGGGGTTGTTAAGTCGACGTTGGCGACGTGTGCATGACATGTCCTCCGTCTTGGCATCATTGGTAAAACAGATGGGTAAGAAATCGGAAATAATCGGGGGTAGTTGGTTTTAAATGCACGAGGAAATAGGTGTGTAGGTTTGGCATCGTCGTACGCATGAGTCAGCCATTGTATTCCTAACTGTTTGGCAAAGACATACACTTGCGATTTATCTCTAGGACTTTTAAACAAGACCACGTAATGAGCATTGAGAATAATGGTGTGATGGGTTTTACTTTCCTGAAACAAAGTTTGATTAATGTAAATGACACTGGCATTATGATGATGCACTTTGCGCGTAAACCACAGTTTAATTTCTTCTTCGTCTTTTCCTAACATGTCGTCAAAGGTGACCAAATGGGTTGGACTGGGGTCAGACACGATTCCGTCGTCTTCGACAGGGATTCTGTTCACAAACACGACAGAATCACTTTGACTTTCTCGTAGAAGGCTGTACGCCGATTGCCACTCTTTGTAACACCACACGAATCGTTGAGGTGGATGATCGATCAAATGAAATTTATGTCTGATCAAACGTTTGACAAATTTGGTTCTGCCTGAACCGCTGTGTCCAGCAATGAGCATGTTAAAGGGATTCCGAAAATGCAAGGCCTTTCACCTAGCACAATCTAAGTGTTCATTGGATGACTTTGAAAGTAGAGGAATAGGGAGCAGAGACAACAGAGGTAGCCATAATAGTGTAATGAATATCACATTTGAGAGGACAGACAAGTCAAGAGTTTTTAAACTTTTTCAGGACACGTTTATTGTCATTTTTCATTGTGAACAACACGAAAGAAGAAAAAATACATAAAAGGCAAATGGTTACACGAATAAAAGACACATCAAAACAATTATAGTGGAATATAAGCAAGTCTATGTACAACATTTGTTTGCATTAAAATGTGGGATCTTACGGACAGTGTGTAATGTTCTGAGAGTCTCTAAATTCCTTGGCACAGTCACACAAGGGTCCTCGAATAAGGCCTTTTGTGGATGTCGATGACGGTTCTATCCTGATAGGGGTGGTTTTCCTCGGTGACAGGTTCTTCGTCTTCTGGTGCTGTCTCTACACATTTTTAAAAGTGACTTTCTCAAAGAACGTCTTAATTTTTTAGGATTACAAATCTCGGGAATAGTGTACCTACCCCGCTTCTTTAGTTCAAGCCTCAAAGCCCCAACATTTCCAGTCACGTACATCTGTCCAGTAAGGGTGTAAGTCACAAGCTACACACAGATCCTCATACACATCTTTGGTACCTAAAAGTTGACGAATCTTGTTTTCCTGTAGATGTAGAGAAGTATGCAGATGAAAGCTGTGAGGAGAATGAGTCTCTGGTGGAGAGCACTTTCATGTTTTATTGAGTGGTAGGTACTGCTCTAAGAGTCCACAAAGAATAGGACGGTAAACGAAATCCCAGAAAGCTAGTCACTAAGACACATACTATACGTCGACCCCAATTCAATGGAAACCATTCTTGTAAAAGGCAATGGTAATCATCCATCGTTTGAATAGTGTGATTGATCTCCTTGCACAGAAGCTGTTGTATCACAAATAATAAAGCTCATGGCATAGTAGAACGTTTTTATATCCTCTTTTTCGGCAGCTATAAGTGTACTTTCTGCATAAAAGTGGCCGTAGGCCGTATTCCGTCGACGTATCCAAAATATTTAGTTACTAAGTTGTATATTACAAGCCGTTCAGAAGTTTCCCGTCCAAATAAGTTTACATTTTGTACAAGATTTTGGTAGCCCTCTAACTCTTCTTCTGGAATTTGAATCAGTAAGTGAACATGGTATTAAAAAAATCACTATCAACAATGTAATTATTTTTGCTCACGAGTAGTTGATCAATGTCTGACAACTGGAACACTTTCATCAGAATAGATCCTCTTATAGCACTTAAGAACCAGTGGTTCAAACATCGGTGATGTAACGGATGCAATTGTTCTTTGCGTTGGACTTGTATTGTGAACAACTCTCGGTTAAAGCGTTATCTCAACTCCACAGGCAAGCCACGAATGTTCTCTTGTACAGTATCTATTTAAGAATCTCTTGAGTCGTGGCCAATAACCACGTTTATATTTGTGACTGAAATAGTGTCCTCCCATGATCAGTCTTCGGTTTACTTTGGAAAAGATCATAGTTTAAATGGAGAAATGATTCTGAGTTAGCGTTTCACTTGTATTTTGACGAACTCTCAGTAAATGTGTTCTCTTAACTCCACAGGTAAACCGCAAATATTCTCATGGAAAGTATCCATCAAGAGACTAATGGAAAGTAGTGACAATCCGGAGACCTTCGAGCATGTTTCAGGTTGACGGAATTTTTCTGTTCTAACTCGTGAAGTGACACGAAAAAACTTAAGCACTTGACTTTATCCCCTTCACCCAGGTAGATAAAACCAGCTCTAGCTAATTCTTACGAGGGGTAGGTCCTCCCAGATATTTTGGCCATTTTCCTCGAATGGTTAGAATGCAAATATTTGTACCAGAATAGACCAGTGTAAAAAAACCCTAAGTGTCTCTTGGTTTTGATTGTTTAGAATAATAAGGACCTACACACGTACATTATAGGGTTAAAGAAGGGATTTTGAATTTTAATTGATTTTGGCAAAATGAACAGTCTCTCTTTTTGAAAGAAGTGAATGGCCCTGAAAAGGACCGTTGGGTGTTTTTATTTTCCCTAGGGAAAGCTCAGGAACGAGAAGCAATTTTTTCACTGCCTTAAGCCTTTACCCCGGCAAAGGCCTACTTGTAGTCTTGCTAATGTCAATGACTTAGTAGAAATTACTAGGGGTGGTACCTCTGGTGTAATCACAGGGTTAGGCTGTTTGGCTATGGAAGTTCTTTTTCTTTTGGGTCGTAATAAAGACGTCTGATAGATTTGTTTCAGACTTCTTAACTCTGTCAAAATATCAACGAGTAATGTGACCATTTGACTTTCACTGTTTTCCTTCTCTTCCAGCCTTTGTTTCATCTCTACTGCTTCTTCTTCCTGTCGTTTCGTTCTTGCCCCTTCTTCTTCTCGCTGTTGTTGTTAAAGGAGAAATGCTTGTTCTGCCGCTTTTTGCTGCTGTAAAAATCTCTCCAATTCTTCTTTCTGTCTTTCTCGACGTGTGGTAAAAAAGGAGAAAGTAGCGAAGGTACTGGTACCGAAACAAATTCTTGGGAGTGCGCGCGCGTGCGTGTGTGCATGCACGTTCGTTGGTGAGGATAGTATATTTGTGTGTTTCATGCTTGCTCGTTCATGGTTGTTGATAGTATATGAGCATGTGTTTTTTCTCTTCCTTTGTTGGTGAGAATATTTCATTTGTGTTCTTTTCTTTTTCTCCTTGGTTGGTGTGGATAGTATATAGGTGTGTGTTTTGCTTCTCTTCCTTGGTTAGTGAGGATAGTATATTTGTGTGTTTTATGCTTGTTCGTTCGTTGGTGTGGATCGTATATGGGTGTGTTTATGATAGCTTGTTCTTTGGTGTGGATAGTATATACTATGTATTTTATTTCTTCTTTTCTTTCTTTGGATAAGAATAGTATATAATATCTAAACTAAGTTTTTTCATTCATTCAAGTTAAAGCTTGACATATATAACGCGAATTTACCATGACCCCGGCATAATGTGTTTGGTAATGAATCGATGGTAAGGGACAGTCCAGGACACACAATCATCCCCTGCTGTCCCACAACAACCTTCCCTTCACGGACAAACGTGGGACAGCCCAGGCTTCGCTTCCAGCTGCACCGATACATTCTAACTCAGTCTTCACTTTGGCTCTTGAAGACCACCATCCTTTCGGAAGGCGGTCAACATTACCTAACCGTTGTCATTTTAGCGGAGCTAAATGTTTTAATGAGTGGCCTACATCCAGCAGATTGGGCGTAATTTTTGCCCATATAAGTACGCTAAGCACGCAAATTCCAAGACGAACTCATTCAAAGTCACCACTATAGAACATTTGTTCAATTGCTTGGGAGGCTTACACAAAATTGGTATAGGGAAATCCGTAGGCACAAGTGGCACGATTTGACCAAAGTCTGCCCGACTGAGATAAAGCAGGGTGGACTTGTTTTTTGGTGGTTGGTAGGGTGGGGGCTGTGGACGGAGAGGGGGTCTGTTGTGTGTTCTGCCGTTTGCGTGTGATGGGTACTCTGAGAATTCACAAAGGCCCAGCTCAGGGCCAAGCGCCCTCTTAAAGGGACTGCCGCCCAGCCTGGGGCCGCAAAAAGTCGCATAATGCCAAGAAGAGCAATACGTGGCTATAATCCTAGTCAATCTGTCAGTCAATTGGTATTGGACTACAAACAAAGAAATGAGAGAACCGTTACAAACAAAAGGGGGTAAACAGAGATGCAGTTGGTCAGAAACAGGTCCTCCCCCAACTAATTAACACAACCATAAACACTGAACAAAAATAACCTACTAATTACTAACATCTAATACTAATTAAGGGAAAATGTGTATGTATGTATGTATGTATGTATGTATGTATGTATGTATGTATGTATGTATGTATGTATGTATGTATGTATGTATGTATGTATGTATGTATGTATGTATGTATGTATGTATGTATGTATGTATGTATGTATGGATGGATGGATGGATGGATGGATGGATGTATGGATGTATGTATGTATGTATGTATGTATGTATGTATGTATGTATGTATGTATGTATGTATGTATGTATGTATGTATGTATGTATGTATGTATGTATGTATGTATGTATGTATGTATGTATGTGTGTAGATAGATAGATAGATAGATAGATATATGTGTGGGTGGGTGGGTGGGTGGATGTGCGTGTGTGTGTGTGTGCATACTCTTTGACTCTTCTGTCTAACCCATCCAACCTCTAAGCATGTCATAACTAACAAACAAAAAAGGGGCAATATCAATTCTAAATTGACGAGTGACTGAAACAATCAAATCTTGACTAGGAAGACACAAGAGAAGTAAGTAATAACTGGGGAGTCCAGACAAAGGAGACCAGGAAAGGGACTTGAAATTCAGCCGACAATTGTTGAACAAGAACCAGGACTTCAGGAAGAAGAATAAGGCAGGACCAGAACCTCCACTAGCAAGGCAGGACCAGAACCTCCAAGCCTTAGCCCTCCAACACCGAAAGAATGGGCAAGCTCTGGCACACATCTGGGCAAACACTGGGCCACAGGACAAGCAAACAAAGCAAGGCAATGAGTGAAAAATTCTCGTCTTAAGAACGTGTTTCTGTCGTAAACTCCAAGCTACAAGGCCCACAACTCAGCTCACTCTCCCTTCCTATTCTCATACTCCTCTTTCATAACCCTCTCTTCACCATCCCCGTTCCACTAGCTAAAGGGCCCAAAAGAGGTGCAAGGGAAAACACACTGACAAATTATTAATTGTCAGTTGGTATTGGATGATGGATGGAACTTAGATACTTTAAAGGCTTGACAAGGAATGGAGATTCTCAGGCAGCCAAGACTTGATGACTAGGCTAAAATCAGCCAGTTTTGACTTACAAAGGATGATAGAGGAGGAAGGGGAGAAGATAGTGTGCATCATAGAACTGAACTATGTAAGAGTGGAACCTTAAAATAGGTGATTGATATTGTTATGGAAGTCAAATGTTTTTTGGAAGACATCTTCCATTTAACCAAGGTGCTTTTTGTCAAGAAAGGCTTATACGGTTTAACGAAAGGAGAAGAGATTATGAAAAAGGTAATGACAGAAGAAGTAAAGAAGAAACAGAAAACCCGGGCAAAATAGAGGAAAGACAAAAAAAGTGGACTTTGACAGACTAAATCAGAACTGGATGACAATGCAGCATAATTTTAGAGAGATGGGACTTACAGACTGGATACAAGAAGAAGAAAAGAAAATAAGAAGAAAGGAATCATTGGAAAACGGAAAAGCTGGTAGAAAAAAATGGAGATGATAGAAGCAAAAACCGCCCAAAGGCCATTTTCAAGGTCATTTCTAATGCCTCGAAAAGATCTTAACTCTCATTTTGCCTATATGTGTTATATATTTGTCTGTCTGTCTCTATTGTATTGTTCCTATCTAGAGTGATAACTGGGCGTATTTAGGTCAGGCACTTGCAACAATGTTGCAAGTGTCACCGTGACGTCATGCCACCTGTTCCATTCCTCTTGTTCCTATACAGAATTCCCACTGTCCCTATACAGTCCCAGGATGATTATTTGTTCCTAAAACTCGTATCCCTGTATGGTCCCGGTGATGGAGTGGGTGGGTGGGAATGGTCTATAATGTATTTTCCCCATAGTCCCAATTCTATCCCACTTTACTACTTATGGATGTAACCAAAAGAGTGATGATGGAAAAAAAGGGTTTCTTTTTCCGAAAGACTTTTTTGCCAGAAAGCTGTGGGATCGAATAGGGTGAGGGATGGAACAGTTGTATCGTTTATGCCGATTACAGTCAATTTGGCCCAAAGACAATTCGTCCCTAGATAATTCGGCCCAACTTGAAAGGCAATTCGGCCCAACTTAACAATAGTTTGAACAAGTTTTTTTTTGTTAAACGACAAGTAGATACTACTTAAGGATGAGTGTAGAAGAAAAATAATAAATTTAAGCAAACTATCTTGTCATTCTTTCAAAGAAAATAATCACACTTCGTAAATTACATATATATGAGAGAAAGCACAAACTGACATTATGAGCGTTTTTATTAAAATATTTATATATATTTTTATGCTAAAAAAATACACGCATCTGCACAACAGCATTCTCACCTTAAGTCTTCCGGTCAAGTTATCAATTTTGATTTATAAAACAATAGTCAACAGTATTACATATACATTTTTCTAAGGGTAGTGTACAAGAGATATTTTTAAAAAAATATATTTTATTTTATGTTTCGGGATATTGAGCATTTTGTCAGTGTTTCGTTGGTGCAATATGAAGATCGTACAGTTAATTTTATTGTTTGTTTTTATTTTTTAAGTTGTCTCAGTGAGTGCACACGTAAGTTGAAAGCTTGTTATTACTGGTCAGTATCGTCAATAATATTTGCTTCATTATTCCATGCAAATAAGAAAGGAAATAATTTTGTGTTGAATTTTTGCCACCCCACCCCTGCACGGTACAAAACAATTGATAACACATAATACTTATTTGAAAACAAAATGAAATAAACATTGCATTGTTATCATTTATTCCTTTTTTATGATGCGAATTTTATTGAAGAAACAATATATCCACGAACTCAGTATATGTAACGGATGCTGGCATAAATCAAATAACAAAATCGCAAACGAGACAAAAATATTACCCGATTGCTTAAAGACACATGCCATTCACACGTGAAAAAGTTACAAGGTGCAAACTGACCAAGATTATGTTGTATCTAGGTTAACTATGCGACGGCATCTCGCAAATAAAAATCATTTTTTACAATACATTCACTGAGTTCAAATGATAATCTTTTCCGCTAGCATGGGTTAACAAAGTATTATTAAATAAAGTTATTGGTGTGTATACTATTTGCCCTGCAAACAGCAATTATGATTACATATTGAAAACAGTATGAATCTTGGCTGATGGACAAACACAGCGAGCAATAAATTCCTTGCTTCAACTTACCGACAGGACAGCAGATGCAAAGGTCATTTTATTACAAAGCAAATCAACTCCGGAGGCTGACTGGTATCTTTTAAGTGTGCCATTTCTTTCTTGCGGAGTGGGCCGATGTAAGGAAGCCACGTTTGGTTCCTTTGAATTCTTTTAAGTGCGATGATTTCTTCTTCTTTTTTTATAAAGTCGGCCGACATAGCAATGCCAACATTGATTTCTTTTTACCTGTATTAAAGAAATATTCAAAATAAATTGAATCAATGGGACAGTTTTGAAAGAGACAGAATCTAGTTCGTCGATATAAAGATGAACAGTAAATTAGTTTTAATAGTTTCATCTATGTTCCCTACCCATGGTTTAATGTGTTGTTTTTTTCGACAACAAGCATGTACCTCATCTTGTTGGGATAAATGTACGTCATTTCCATCTGGCGTCCTCTATAGATGGGAAATAGTAGCATAGGGGACGTAACAGCGTTGAATACTTCTATGTCGAGTAAATAAATAATTATTTCTTGTTTACGCTTAAATTTTGTTTTCTTCTTTTTGTGCAGTATAACTACTTTTAATCATGTAATGCAAATCTGATGTAAAAAGAAAATTGGAGTATGGCCGGTGACCTTTAAGGAGACGGATCGTTAGAAATATTTTCACAGTTGTAAGGACTACAGGAAATATATTAGCTGAAGGTTTGACGAAAAAAAACAAAAAAAAAAAACAACACTCTAATGCTTCAGCAGCAGTGACATCTCGGTGAACTCAGCACGTGCTAAGGGCGATGTATTATGTTGTCAAGGGGTTGCAAATGTGAGAATTGAACTATTTTTATTCAGTTCCATACCTGTACATCTCCGGGGATATTTTTGCAGAGAATTTCAGCAACACGGGAGACTCAAAGCTATTTTTGTTCATGTGTTTATAGTCTGATTACAGAGTTTCGACAATTCGACTCAAATTTTAATTACGACTAGTCGATCCCAAATTCCATCTTTTCCTGATCAGTCATCTCCGTTGTCAGGTTTGGAATTAATTTGCAGTCATCTCAGTGATAACGTTTAGAATGAAATTAGAGGCATCTCATTGGTGAGGTTTACAAGCAAATTACAGTCATCTCAGTGGTGAGGTTTACAAGCAAATTACAGTCATCTCAGTGGTGAGGTTTACAAGCAAATTACAGTCAGCTCAGTGGTGAGGTTTACAAGCAAATTACAGTCATCTCAGTGGTGAGGTTTACAAGTAAATTAAAATCATCTCAGTAGTGAGGTTTACGAGTAAATTAGTCATCACAGTGGTGAGTTTTACAAGTAAATTACAGTCATCACAGTGGTGAGGTTTACAAGTAGATTAGTCATCACAGTGGTGAGGTTTACAAGTAAATTATAATTAAATTACAGTCATCTCTGTGGTCAGGTTTATAATTTAATTAGATGCATCTCAGTGGTGAGGTTTACAGTTATATTACAGTGATGTCATTAGTGAGATTTACTTTTAAATTAGTCATCTCAAAGGTGAGGTTTACAATTAAATTATAGTCATTTCAGCGGCCAGATAAATAAATAAACAACAGTCATCACGATAGTCAGGTATATACTTAAATAAACTGAAGTTTCAATAGATAATATTAATGAGAAGAATATTGCAATTTACATAATAGCATGAAGCAATAAGATGTAGTAGAGGAACACATCTCATAGAAATCTTTCTTATTACAAAAAAAATAAATTTAGATCATTATTAAAGATATAAATTTATATAATTATAGTAAATTTAGATTTATATAATTGCAGTAAATATACATTTATATAATTACAGAAAATATACATTTAAACATTTGCAGTAAATATACATTTGTATAATCACAGTCAATATACATCTATATAATTATAGTATATATAATTAAATATAATTATAGTAAATATATATTTATATAATTACAGTAAATATAAATATATATGATTCCAGTAAACAAAATTATTACGTTAGTGATGAAGTAGAATGTGGAATAAACTTGTGAAATGCATTCAGTTTAAAAGACGAGCAATATTCACTCGTATTATTGTTTATAGATATTATCAAAGTCTTGTTATAATTACTGACAATATTCCATATCCAATATAATGGAGCTGTATATAGTCAGGCATCTCTGTAAGTACCAGCTGTTGGGCTAGAATCGTAATATGCTGCAATCTCAGTTGCCAGTTTGGCGCTTTTATCCCATGAAAACATAAACTGTACAGAATAAAATATCAATGATATATTTTCAGAATGTATCTCAACACATCTAATGTACTAATTGCCTTTAGCATTAAAGGTTGACAACAATGTAGAAAACCTATACCATGGTACACAATGTACCATATTACATAGTACATAGTACCATATTACAGAGTACCATATTACATAGTACATAGTACCGTATTGCAGATTACCATATTACATAATGTACACAACAAGAACCAATAACAAGAGCGTGCGTTTCTCGTGCAGAACATACCCTGTCTTGGGGGCTTATTCATGCACCATTCTGATTGGTCGGCTATATAGTCACTCAACAGTGATTGCACGTTTTCCTGTAGAACACTCATAGGACGCTTGTAGATGTCTAGAACATTGGAGCATTTTACAAGAGAGAGAGATGAATTTTCCAGTATTTAATGGAGACACGCATTTTTGGATGACGAACAACGAAAGAGCAACTAAACATTTTGTCTCAGCCTTATAATAAGCTGATTAAATGTCTTATGGCAGGTATTAACTACATATTCCTCCACATAACACAAAATATTTCATCATTATACCTTCGCAAAGCCATCACCTAAAATCTTAACTATTTCTTGCATCGGCCAAGGGAGATACTCTCTAGGGATGCCATAGGCAAAGCTATAGGAACCAGCTTGCCTATTACAGATATGCGCAAACGATTTACTACTTAATTAAATTAGGGCAGTAATCAATCGATTTTCTTAATTAAGGACACCGTACCCTCGATTAAGGAAGAGATAGGGAGTTGAAGAAACAATATATATATATGCTTCTGAGACAATATCTTGACAATTAGGATATCAGTAGAACGGTTCACAGCCAGTGCTGTCACTCATACAGTGCACGGTAAATTAGTGTCACAGTCTAATGGTCATTCCTTTGGATAATAGACGGTGTAAAGTCAAATAGATAGACGGTTACCACTAATTCCACGAATTTTTATTTCAGTTCTATTCATTACAGTTTAAGCGATTTTACAGACTCTAGCAACTGTCCCTGTTTACAATTAGTTTAGAATAGTTTATAATATTCTAACTTACAGAATAATTTCACTTGTAAAAGTATAAACTATTATCATAAAAATAAGTTTACTAACTCTTTAAAAACGAATGGACATTTTAACATTATTCTCAATATATTATGAATAATTGTTTATTAAAATAATTCTTATTTCTTTTATGATATTAAGTATTATGCACACCATAATGTTTTCTAATATAATTTTTGTCCTGATGAACTATTGAACATTCGCCAATAATATATCAAATTATATTATATATTTTTGTTAAAAATGTGCATTATACATAATAAAAATATTAATAAACTGTTTAGCTTTACTTATTCTATCTGTCTGTCTGCCTATCTATCTATCTATCTATCTATCTATCTATCTATCTATCTATCTATCTATCTATCTATCTATCTATCTATCTATCTATCTATCTATCTATCTATCTATCTATCTATCTATCTATCTATCTATCTATCTCTATGTGTGTGAATATATATATATATATATATATATATATATATATATATATATATATATATATATATATATATATATATATAATCGTATTTTTTTTAAAATGTGCGTTATTCATTTCCTATCTATACATAGGCCTATAAAAATATTTTTACAGAATGTTGAATGCTTTTCTCTTTGTACGAATACAAATACAGTAAAATCTCTGTACAAATTATTTATAATATTAACAGAACAAGAGTTATACATTAAAATTAAATGTGGATTACATGCTAATTTCAGTTCATATAAGAGCAATAATGTAGGTTGGGGGCAATTTCCTCAAACAAAAGTTTGATTTAACCAAAAATACATCTAAAGATATTCATATGCGAAATTATTTGTTAGTTGACTTGGTAATTCAATAAATTAGTATTACAATCATAAATATAAACTATCCAGCTAACGATGAGCCACAATTTTACGAAAATGTTAAGACTAAAAATTGTCATTAATATAATTGTGTGAAATTTTAATAGATAAATTTAGAGATGACTGTACAGATACATATGCAAAGAAATGTTTTAGAACAAAGCATATATTATTATAAAAAATTTTGATAAAACTATTATTTGTGAGAGAGACTTGAAAAAGAATTAGAACTAAAATAATGCGACCTTGCAAATAGTGTCATGAAGTTTGGGTTAGGTGAAATTACTTATCAAGTATTATCAATAGTGGCTAAAGACGTAGATAATGACAAAAGTTCAGGTTGGATGGATTTACCATAGAGGGTTGCTAAAATATATTTTTGGAGAAAGATATTGGTGAATTTGTATTGACATAAATAAATTGTAGGTATGCATAAGGTTCAGTATCAATTACTCAGAATTAAGTTTGCACAACATTCAGACCAATACCAAATGAAAATACTTTTTCAAAACTTCACCATTGAATGTAATTTTAAAAAATGGCTACAGCTTGTAAAGCAAAAAATAAAATAAAAAATAGAGTATTGTTGATAATTTCATACATGAACACCAAAGTGAAATAATTTAGAATAGTCAATAACTCAAGATACCCCCGGTCTAAATTTGCTAATAAATTTTGTACAGGCATTGTACGCATTTTAAAGTAAATATTTTGATAAAACCTCGAGATGCTTTAATTTTGCGTATTCGATACTAAAATAGTTTAAACGATGATGTCCGACAGCTAATTAGTGTATATTTTAAATTGGATACATGTAAATCTTTTTTAAATGCAAAACGAGGACGTAAACAAGGAGATCTAATTTCTCCATACATATAACGTTTAGGCGATGAGGTTCTTTGAAATATGATATAAGGATTAAAATAAAATCTTATCAACAAAGTCTGAATCAACATACAAGTGGCATGGCAAGACTTTGCTAAGAAGATGGAAACTAGTACAATTTCAAAGTTTAAAAGCTTCGTTTAAAGATTTGCATGAAAAAGGCACCAATCATATTATCGATATAGTTGCACGTGACCGTTATTTCTGTCCCAATGATGACTGAAAAGATTCCTTAAACTAGGACAGATTTAATTGGAAATTAAAATGTGACAATTCAAGAATTCCGGTTTAGTACTCACCAATGTCGTCCCAGTCTATTTTTAGAGCATTGTTTCCTGTCTCCTTTTCGTGGTGATACAAGAGTTACATTTAGACATTCTTGGTATGTATTTAAAGGCAATTGTTTATTTTTTTACTGTCCATCTTCTCTAAAACTGCTCATGAATCCATGACAAGAACTTCACCGTGAAATCGGCTTTGAAGGTATTTTAGATTAACATATAATTTGTATTGATTGTCACACAAGGGAAAGTTCAGTACTGAGAAACAAATGTAGAGAATACATAGTAAAAATAATCATGTTCTGGGTCCATATGTAAAACAAAGAACCGTATTGACTTTAATTTCGTCATGGTATTTCATGTAAGAAACAAAGTACCAAAATGACTTTGATTTCGTCATGGTATTTCAGAGGTATTATGAACTTCTGAGACGGTGGTGAGTGTAATTAGGTGAAGTTGTTTACATGTTCAACATTCACAGTGGTGAGAATGTTGGTATACCTCTATGTTACTGTTACGTCCTGTGGCTTAAATTTCTTTGGATATTGTACTTGAGGAAACCGTCCATGATCTCATCCTACCGCCAGCTAAAATGGCTGCTCTCTTGTCCTAAAAATAATCAGCCTAAATGTGTCCAAATTTCGCTACATTTATCAGTTATTAAAATAGGGAAAATGAATTTTGCCAGACTAGACAATACTATACGAGCTTCTGAAATGAATGAATTGCCAAATATATAACATTTAAAAGCAAGTTATTCTCTCTTTTGTTTGCAATATACCTCTGATATCTAGAAATGAAAATGATCCTGCGGAGCCAGAATGTTTTTGAAAGGTATACATCTGAAGTAAGGCTAAGTTTAATACTATATAACACATATCAATCATACGCCCCCAAAAAATGTCTAAAATAAAAAGGTCTTTTTTTAAGAGCCAGAATAGTCAGGGAGAAAACCAGAAAATTATTTTTATTTAAAAAATCTAACCCTATGGAATATACGCTATTGCAGGGTACCAAAAATGCTTTTGATTTCATTAGCGTATTCGATATGTCCCAATGCCTGTTTTTATAGTAATATACACAAACATTGACATATAGGATTGCTTGCATCTAACAACCTTATCCATAATTAGTGAATCTGCTCCTTATAGAAAATACCGGATTTACCATTGTGTTTAGGTGTGCTTAAGCACAGGGCTCTCTGTTAGGCAGCGAGCCCATCTTCTTGGCAAACAAAAAAAAATAAAATGACATTTTCATTGTAAGGGGCCTAATAACTTAATTAGTACATGTACTCTTATGTCCTATACTGCTTATACTTATAGGTATTTGTATGTCCGTTAGTCCGATAAATCACACCCTCAACCTGTGCTGATACTGACTGACGATTTGGGGAATAATCTTCAAGTGTGCAATACCATGCAGACACTCTTGTCCGCAGACATCGGTGTATATTTCAGACACTTAGCAGTATTTCTCGCGTCTCTTGAGTTACGGACGACCAATGGGTTCTTTCGACAATGTTTAAAAAGTATTTCCGGATCAAATCGCAATTGCACGTGGAATAATAGAAATCTACATACTATGGGGATTTCGAATTTGGAGGAAATATTGGACTACGATTTGGAATAGACCTTGTTATCGAATGTCTAAGTGTTGTACTTTTTCTATAGAAATGAAAGACCAAGCGAAGCGATATAAATACAGGATTCCCCAGGTTAGTTTGTGGTTACGTTTACGACAAATTAAATAAGAAAGAAAGTTGGCTTTTGTGGCGATTTTATATACATTTTAATGTGACAAATACGTGGACAATTAAAGACAATATAATCTTTTACTCGGAATTGTGTGAACAGTGTATATACTAATTAGCGAGTGCAAATCATACGATTGGTGTTTACTGTTAGAGCATTTCGAAATACCAAAAAAATGATTCATTCAAATCTTTGTATTGCATTCTCCCAGTCCCTTATTAGTTTTCTATATCCGTGAATTATTACGCGGAATTATACATTCTTAGTAGTACTATTGGTGTCGGAAGAGTTATATGAGATGATTGATTCATTTATTTAATTTAGGTTTTCGTTGGGATTTCAGTGATTTAACATTCATTTAAATACTGATTGTATATGTATGTATATATATATATATATATATATATATATATATATATATATATATATATATATATATATATATATATATATATATATATATATATATATATATATATGAGCAATATGGAACTACTGTGAAATATTCAAAGACATTTGGATTAATAGCTGCATTTGAATAAACATGAATCCATTCAAAGACATTTTGGTAATATGACATTGATTTCTTCTGTGCTAATGACACATTTGGAATGCATATGGAACTTATTCGGATAACTCTGATATACCTTTTAAGAATTCATTCACCATATTGTAAATTATTTTTAATTTTTTCGCTTTTCATATAATGAAATAAATTATATTTTTCAATTACACAAAACTTTTTATTTGCTCTTTCTTGTTAAGAAAGAGATTTTAAGAAATCATTCACCATATTGTAAGTTATTTTTATTTTTTTCGCTTTTCATATAATGAAATAAATTATATTTTTCAATTACACAAAACTTGTTTTATTTGCTCTTTCTTGTTAAGACCCGAGAGTCCTAAAAATTTAATGTAATCAAAAATATCACCAATACATTAGAAAGTTGAGTTGTAAAGATAACGTCTGCAAATCCTATACTATGTGAACATAATATGAATGTCAATATTTGCATATGAAAACCTATCAATAATTTTCTTAAACAAGACAATAATGATCAAACGTTTCGAAACGTTTTTTGTTAATAACATTTTGACATAAATTATTTCAAATTTATTGTCAATTTGACAAATATGCATTGGATATGATTAAAATTACTGTTTAAAACATGTCAGTGGTTATAAGAGATGATACAGAGCGCTAAGGTGATGGAAGGAAATTAACATTAAATATTACACTATTAGACTCAGGGTATTTAACATTAATTTGCATATGGGCATCTATGGAAATTTAACATTAAATATGCCCGATGACCATTGGGTTCTATAAAAAATTTGACGTTTAAAATGTCTATAGGTAAATGATCTTTTGGACCATATTTGGATTTGCCATTATAGAACTCGATAAGACAACACCTACTGTACTTATTTTAAGTCGTCAACACCTACACCCACAAACTACAGAACTATAAACAGACATGTAGGAGGGTGGGTGGGCCAACGTAGGGGGCAAATTATGAAGAGTATCATTTATCGACTACGTACAACCATCTTCACTATGCAATATTTACCATTTACAAACGTAAGAGAGGATGGAAACTATAGATAGGTAACGCCCACTCGCACACTTGTTAATTATCCAACATATAATGTCGCATCAAAACCATTTCACAAAAGTAGGATATGGCGTGTATTTGCTAACCACTATGACATGCCATAAAGTAGGATATGACGTGTATTTGCTAACCACTATGACATGCCATAAAGTAGGATATGACGTGTATTTGCTAACCACTATGACATGCCACAAAAGAGACTCATTTATCCACAAACAGCCCTATTTTAACAATGAACACTGCTTTACAAGTCCGCTTGCCGGACGCTCGATTTAATTCTGGTTTGCAAAGAACTTTCACGCGGACAAGTAAAAAAAATGTAGGAGACAGGCAGAGTGCGCGAGAAATAAGGATGTCGTATTCAGCTTGTATTGCGTTACTCTGTGATCTTTTAACAGTCTGCATCTCTGTTTACTGCATTCCTCTATTATTAAACAACTGTCCACAGTTAATTTCAACTATTAATCCTTTATGTCAAACCATACTACGTCAAAGTCTGTATTTTTAATGTGAATATCAAGGCCAATCTCGCATTAATTCGTGCAAAGAGATTGGATTTGATGTGATTATGATTTTTAACGTAGCTTTAATAATTTTTTCGGTCATATTGCTACGATGTCTGCATTGTGTCAGTTTATTGTAATGTCTAGCACTGGAGCATCATGCCGCAGACATGTAACATGACAAAAAGATTGGAGTCGAGTTGTCCAATTCATGTATGTCCTTTACCAAAAATATTAAAAAATGATTCAAAGATGAGATCATTTACAAAACTTCAAGGTTAAACATTTTGTATATTAAAGAACACGCAACATTTCAAAGGAAAAGAAAATAAACATCTAGGTATATGGTTAATTACATAAGCAATTGAAGAGAGAGAGAGAGAGAGAGAGAGAGAGAGAGAGAGAGAGAGAGAGAGAGAGAGAGAGAGAGAGAGAGAGAGAGAGAGAGAGAGAGAGAGAGAGAGAGAGAGAGAGAGAGAGAGAGAGAGAGAGAGCTTGCACTGGTTATAGTTACTTTGTCCACTATTTCGTTTATTTGCTATTTGTTACTTAGAAAATAAATTGAAGTATTTCGAATGTCTAGTTTTTTGGATATGTTTCTGTACATTTAGAAGTTCAATTTGTTTTTCATTTTGTTAGTTCCATTTCATCTTTTAATCCAGAGTTACACAACGTGCCTGTTAAAAGATAGAGCTAAAGATTTTTGGGCCAACATATAAGGGACAATATAAACAAATGGTGCTCAATATGACTGTCATAACCAGTTACATATGAGATAGTATTTGTGAGGCTACATGATTCCCTAAATTTAGTAGGAATGAATATTAAGGTTACGTTTGTCAAGATCATAATACGTTGGAAGCCCGTTTAGATAAATGTTTTTTCAAAGACAGTAATAGTGGCAGTTTTCGGATATCTTCAGTGACATAGTCCCAAAAACATGTCGGACATGTGAGAAAGTACGTTTGAAAAAAATAAAATCTAGAAGATATGGGTATGATGGTGTGGGAATTACGTAGAACAAAATGAGATGGCTCATATCTCCTTCGTGGCAAGAAAATTTATAATCAAATATTATATACACAACCTCTCACTAGTTGGATCAGTCTGTTTAGCATCAGATGATGTGTGTGTGTGCCTGTGTGTGTGATTTGGATTTTTAACGTAGCTTTAACAATTGTTCAGTCATATCGCTACAAAGTCATCAGTGTGGCAGTTTATAGTGATGGCCAACACGGGCATCATGCCGCAGACATGTAGCATGATGTCCCATCAAATCACATATTCACATATTCCTGACACCAGGTCGACCAGTTATAACACTAACCACTTAATGCTAAGCACTAAGCGAGGCAGCAGTTAGTACCATTTTTGTAAGTCTTTGGTATGACTCTGCCGTGGATCGAACCTACGACCTCCCGCATCTGAGGCGGGCATCCGATGATAATTTTAGTCCAAATTATCTATGATGAATATCACCAAAAGAGAACGTCGGATAGGAAAATAGGGTCTGCCTGCAATTATTAAATGGTCTGCTTTGAAAGTTTTAAAGGTAAAAAAAAAACATTCATTTGACAGTATTTCGGATTTTTCCCCAGGATTATTTGTACCTGTCAAGGTTCTGTCGAAAAAGCTACATGAAAAACATCATCAGCCAATGGTATCACAAACGAGCTAAGGTTGTTTGCTAAATAGCCGACATAGAATGTAACAGTATAGGTCCAAGCACGCAAACTTGGGGAACTCTAACAGTTACTTGACATAATAATGATAGAAATCTCTGGTAGCGTTTCGATATGTAGTTTTCAATCCATGAAAGAAGTTTAACGGTAGTTCCGAACATTTTAAACAAGCCATTAAATCTCTACCGTATCAAAATCTTTACTCTCATCACGTGATTTTATTCTCATCAAGAGAAGAAAATATTTTGTAATAAAGTTTCGTTAACGACAATTTGTTGAACGATGTGAGTGAAATTCAGAGATATATAGGCATAAAACCATTTTTAACAACTCAGAATGGGTTTCATAATTGTAAAACAAGGCTCCACACGTCAATTAACAGTCACTATACGCTTTCCTACTGTTATATTATCATTTTTAGGACATATAACTGAAAATATTTAATCCACTATTAGAAAAGTAAAAACCCACACAGAGGCACACTACTTCTTGAAAATATTATTTCTAGGCAAATGTAGCACGAAGACATCAATCAACAATTAAACACATTCGGAGGATGCTGACCTTTTATAACAGGCCATAGTTTGCCTTTTAAAAGAAAAAAACGATGTGTATACTCGACACAAAATTTAGGAACAAATATAAATATTTAAATACTTCCAATGATATAAATTTACATTTTGTGAAGCATAATAAATTCATGTACACCGATGAATCCCTCAAAAGATTTTTGTTATCAAGTATGACTTCAAAATACGCTATAAAGCTCACCATGCAATTTTTATCAACAAAATCCGCAGCACTTTGACCTTCCATGTTGTTGGGCGCAATTTCTCAACTAAAGACTTATTCAATGTTCTCACTCAACATAGCCAGGAAATTCAAAACGGCAACAGTAGAAAAGGTTTTTGCTATTTCACGTGCATTTCTTGTCAGAGATACGATTTGATCCGGAAATATTCTGTACATGTTGCTGAAAGGACCTTCAGCTGATTGTAACACAAGGGTCTCGAGAAATAATTGTCTAAAATGTACAACGATGTATGCAGACAAATCAATAGGCAAATAATCGTATATTTTAAGGAATAGACGAGATCAATCCCAAGACTTCAACCAGTATCAGTACATATTTGGGAGTTGATTTATCGGACTATGTATCAATTTTCATGTATCTCATTTTCATGCAAAATGTTTCTTAATCTTCATAGTCTAAAATAAAAAAATGAAACAAAAACTTATACAAATGAGATTATTTTCACCCGACATCCACAATAAAAAAATACTATTTCCCCTACATAACATGGTTCTATCACATTTTTTCTTCCTTGAAGATCATGTTAGGACTACATTGCATGGATGTGTTGGTCAATCCCTGCCCTTAAAGCTAAATCATTTTTATTACTACAAATAGGACTCAATAGTTTTAAACTAAGAAACATAAACGAACACAAAAAGCAACTTGTTTTGAAAAATTCAACAAATAATTTATTTCCATAAAATACAAAGTGAAAATTTGAAATTAACTTACAGTATTGTGAATTAATCTCAAAATGTCATATTAGCCCCATCCCAAGTCCAAATGAATAAAGTTCCGAATGGATTACGGCGGTATTCCAAATAAAATCTGATAGTGAATGTGTTGATGGGATTGTAGTCTAGAATATATTATTATGCATGTGACCTAGTTTGTTATAATTTCCTAACAGCTTTTAAATGTATCACGAGAATATAATTTAAAAAAATCTTTATCTGAATTGACTATAATTCCATATTAATACTTCTGTCTAAGAATGTTATTGAGTACTTTGTAATTCCAGTGAATAATACATTGAATAAATAAATCAATTCAAACGAAAAACTGAACATAGCAATAAGACTGATTTTGAATCATGATGTCAAGGCAAGAATTAATAAGTTCTCAAGGAAACAAAATTATATTAAAAAAAGACACAATAATAGACTCTTGATGTATGTCAGTCTCCTCTCTAAAGAATTCAAAGATGTCAGCAATTTCGGGATTTTCAAAGCGGTAATATGTTGTCCTAAACCGACACTCAAATAAACATGTTCACTTCCATTGATAATGATCTGATTATTAAATTCACACTCATAGAGAGATATTAGCAATGTATTATTTTGTTTACAAAATAATGTTTCTGGTCAGGTATATAGTGAACATGATTTTGGACAAGGTCAAGTAAAACATACAGATGTATATGACATTATTCACTAAGAAAGGTCAACAAAAATACAAATTAAAAATGCATAACAAATACCATTGCAACAACAATTTTAATTTTTTGCGTAGGAATACAATGTATAAACAACATTTTGGGTAGTATTTGTCAGGTGTGAATTAAACTTCAAAGTGGGAGAATATTCTGTTGCAAGGAACATGGAGAATTATTTCCAGACAATCTATATGTTGGTTTTATCACCAAAGCATGATGTGTTAATGTAAATTTTATTCAGATTGTCTTTCTCCTTATCCTTGGTACATTGTTTCATTTTCCTCTCGCAATTTTTCTTTATTCTTTGAACTGTCTTTCCTTCTAAATCACTGTCGGAAAGAAGCTGTTTTACGAGTCGTTAAGAGTGCTTTACAAAGTTCTGCTGCATTTTTGCTATATAAGTCAATATCGTTTGGATTATTTTAAGTCAATTGGTTTAGATTAGTAATACACGTGGGGGTCTAGTTATGACTTGTCTTTGCTGGGAACGATTGCCACTTGGTGGTAATATAGATTCAACACGATCCATTAATGGGTGTTTATTGTATAAACATGCCAGCATAATCAAAATTGGTTAAGAAATAAGCACAGAACGTGACAATTTGTTTTACAATAATATCAATGTTTAGTAATCAGTTATCTTCTAATATTTTTGTTAGTTCAACACACATTTCGTTTAGTTTAAAACACCCGTTTGAAACGAATGATTCCAAAGAGATTTGCGGCATTAAGTTCTCTGGTCACATATAATGAACAAACGTGTGATATTATTATAGTCATAAATAAAACGCATTTGTTATGTATTCATACAATACAAATATTTAATTAGATAAAAAAATGTTTCGATCTTTCAATGAAAACATTATTCGGCAATCTCCGTAAACAATCGGTGGTTTCTGAGTGCCAAACACGGATAATACGTACATTTATCCCTTCTATTCAACCTAGGCATTCAAGTGTTTAATTCCCCATTGTAAATGTCTATTTGATATATCTTGCCATCGTGTTTCTGTACAGCAAATATGGTGCACTGTGTTGTACATGGATGTAACCAAAAGAGTGATGATGGGAAAAAAATTCTTTCTTTTTCCGAAAGACCATATTTGCCAGAAAAAGATAGATTCAAGCTGTGGGATCGAATAAGGTGAGGGATGGGGAAAGTTGTGCCGGATTACAGTCAATTTGGTCCAAAGACTATTGGGCCCAATTTAATAGTTTAACAAGTTCTTTTCTTGAAACAACAAAAAGATACAAGAAGATACGTTTCAGGAAAAGGTTTAATGGAAAAAAAACTAACGTTAATCGAACTATCTTGATATTATTTCAAAGAAAATTATCATATTTCGTAACGTACATATATATGAAAGTAAACACAACCATCTTGCTCGTTCTAATCAATATATTTATATGCATTCTGTAATGCTAAAACTATATGTATTCTCAATTTAAGTCTTCTGGTCAGCTTATCAGAAGAATAATACTTAACAGATAATATTCTACAGAATACGTATACATTTTTTCTAAGAGTAATGTACATGATATATTATAACAAGTATATTTAATTTTAGGCTTCACGCTGTAACACTGCTGCATATAATACACACTCGATTACACTTGAAAGAGAGAGAGAGAGAGAGAATAATGTTGAGCATTTTTTCAGTGTTGCTGCAAAATGAAGATCTTACCAGTTAAATTTATTTTTTTTTCAGGTTGTCTTCGTGTGTGCGTGCGCAAATTAAAAGCTTGTCATTACTAGTTAATATCGTCTTTACAAATCTCGGCTCATTCAAAGTAACAAAGAAAAGAGTGAAGCCAACAAGCTTAGAAAAGTTTAACAAAAATAATTTATTTCCCTGGAAAACACAGTAAAATTATGAAAAAGGACTACCGTTTGTGAATATAATCAAAAACTTAATACTGGAATCAACAAATATAAGTCCTATCACTAAAATGTCCCAAATGAATCAGGAAGTTCAAAGATGGCGGATGATGATGTCAGATGAATGCAGTATTGATGTGTCAAAAGTTCCACGTTGAAATTTATGTATCATGAAAGAATATTCCGGCTTTAGAACTCTGTATAATTTATACTAAATATCTTTGGCGAAGAATTTGATTAAGAGCAGCAGCTGTGAACGTTTCCCAGAGAAATAATTAATAATTCCGAAGAATATAAAAACTAAAAAACAAATTCATCTAGCAACAACAAAATATACATCTGAACTGTCAATGTGTTATTTTATGACTGAACTAGAAAACAGTGATATTGAGTATTAAGCCTCACTAAAACGTCATTTCGACACTTGTGATGGGTCACATGATAACTTACTAGAAGACATTTTACAAGTACGCATGGTGAATACGCCAGTTAGGTATGACTTTGATCCTGACCAATCATTTTAACTCAATATTTACCAAGTGTCTGAACTAAGGTCATGATGTAATACTTTGACTTTCTATACAGAGTTTACTTAAATAAAGTATCGAATCCCTTAAAAATAATCATTACAATAAAATGTAATGAAACAAAAATAAAAAGAACTAATACACAAGCAATTTAATTACATTACACAACACGTCAATCATATTTGCTCCATTATTTCATACAAAAAAGAAAGGGAATAAGTTTGTATTGAAATTGTGCTCCTCACGCACGGTAAAAAATGATAAACATACACTTATTTGAAAATAAAATGAAGAAACTAACTGTTGCATTGTTATCATTTCTACCTTTTTTTCTCGTCATGTGAAATTTATTAAAGAAAAAAAGTATATCCACGAACTCCGTACGTGTAGTTGATGCCGGTGTGCGTATGCATCCTTACTGTAATGTGTATCGCTTATGTCAAATAACAAGATCGCAAAAGAGACGAAAATATCACCCGATTGTTTGAAGGCACCTGCCATTCTCGCATGACAAGATGCAAACTGACCAAGATTGCATTTGTATCCAAGTAAACTATACGACGGTATCTCGCAAATAAAAATCATGATTTCAAAATACATCTGCAGCTAGTGCATATAACAATCTTTTCGTTAGCATGGGTTAAAACAGTGTTATTAAAGCAAGTTATTGTGTTGTATACTATTTGCCGTGCAAACATTAATTAAGATTACATCAAGCAAACAAGTAGAAGCCCGGGTGATGGATAAATACAACTGGCAGCTAGCAATAAACTCCTTGTTTAAACTTACCGACAGGATATCAAATTACAAAGGTTATATTATTACAAAACAAACAAACCCCGGGAAATTATTTTGGTATATTTTAAGTGTGTAGATTTTTTCTTATCAAGTCGGCCGACCTAAGGAAACCTAGTATAGTTCCGTTAGATTTTTTTAAGTGTGCCGATTTCTTTTTATAATAAAGTTCGCAGACCTAGGGAAGAAAACTTTGATTCCATTTTACCTTTATTAATGGGAATTTTCAAAAGAAATTGAAACAATGGAACAGTTTTGAAAGCAACATAATCTAGTGCGTCGTACATGCATATCAATATAAGGCTGAATAGTAAATTAGTTTTCAGTAGTTTGATCTAAATATTCCTTATCCATAGTTTATAATGTTTTATTTTCCATAACAAGCATGTACTTCAATTTGTGTACGTCATTTCCGGTTGGCGTCCTCTATTGGTGGGAAATCGTTGCTAAGGGAAAGTAACAGCGTTGGATACGTCTATTTTGACTGATTAAATTATTATTTCTGCTTACCACTTGATAATTGTTTTGTTCTTTTTGTGCAAGTATAACTACTTTTAATCATGTAATGCAAATCTGATGTAAACATATATATATATATATATATATATATATATATATATATATATATATATATATATATATATATATATATATATATATATATATATATATATATATATATAAGTAAAATATGATTTAGCATTTGTGATAAGAATTTATTTACTCTGGGATAGTTAAAGTTTTCTTGAATTAAAAAATTGGAGACACATTCTCTTTGGAGATAAGTGGTAACCAGCCTGCCATGCCATTTCTTCGCCGTTTGATACAGCAATTTAGCAAGTGGAGGGTTGAAATCATCGATCTAAATATTACTAGACATGTTATCGAGATCCTGATATGCATGCTTGGATTTTATACGTCCATACAGTAGAATCTGCTAGTAAATGTTGTTGATTACACTAGACCTTGTATGGTGGTCGATACCAAGATTGTCCTTACAAGAGATCTGTCTGTCCGCGTGGAGAAAATTAAAAGGTTTTTAGCAGTTTTCTGTGATGATCCGTTCACCACATCATCTTAATTGCTGGTACTTGATAGGGCATTTATTTCTTGAGACATACCAGATCATCTTTTATCAAACACTTACTGCTATTAACGTCAAGCCCTTGGCAGTATATTATTGGAACCTTCGTTATCAGATTTTGTACCATTAGACTCTACAGAATGGGTCAACTTTCTAAATCAATTCAACGTGCGTGAATTGTCACGTTTAGATAAAATGCACACAATTTTGTCTCCAAGCTTTTTAATATGCCTGTTCATTGTTACCACATAATGTTAATTAGAACACAAAAGCTCTTAGCATTATTAATGCCAATACTAAGTAATCAAAGATAATCATATTTCCAAATTTTGTGTTTGTCAGACAAAATCTGAAAAACCAAAAAAAAAAAAAAAAAATAGGCGTAGTAAGTTATTTTTCAAGTTATTAATATTTTCCAACTAAGCTTGTGTTTCACTTCAAATAAATTAATTAAAGAAATATTTTCTTGATCACGAGACCGCAAGCTTAATTTCCTCTGAAAGCGAATTTAACGCTTTTATTAACTGGATAAAGATGTTCTCAATTTCACTAATATTACTAAAAAAAAAGTTCGTCACATGAACAAAGGGTACATATGCGAGAAGGCGTCATTTTATGATCAAAATGAGAAACACTTTAAGATAAATAATGAAACATAGTACTTGGAAAGAAGCAGTTAGGGTTCCATTTATATTAGACTGCTGGTCTTTTTACCAGGTTTCAGGCATCTAACCTTTGTTCATAAATAAACTGTTTTACTCTTTTATTAGAGGTTTTCTTTTCTGTTCGGTAAAACAATGAACACAAAGCAGATTAGGAGTACAAGTAGGTTGCTTTCTTCCTAGATTAAGATTGTTTTTAAATCAAATTAAAACACTACGTTTTCATGTAAAAAATTGGAAATTGCATCATGCTGTGAAAAGTATGTGTAGAGAGTGACAACATTCAGAAAGAAACAACATAGTCACTAAGACACATATTGCAAATCGGTAATGGATTAAATGCACAAAAGCCCTACTTTGTGAAAGAGCAAGCATGCTCGATTTTCTCCCATTTGTTTCTATTTAGAATCAGAGAAGAAATAGTTATCAACATTTTCTGAGACATGCACATTGTAAACCACATCAAACTTTAAGTCTGAACGTTGATTATGAACATTTGTCAACGGAACTTAATTTTATATAAGTTGTTTTGATTTTATGCCCTGTGTGTAATTTTTCATCACAGCATCAATTTATAGTTTAAGCACAATAACCACTGTTTTAATGATATATATGTAATTAACAAACTGACGTCGGTAAACCATTATTAAGGTCACCCTGATGAATGGTGTTGCTGCCGGTAAATGGTACTGACACACCGTGTTAATCAATTCAGTAGACTCAATTACACGTTTGTAAGTATTTCTTACGATAAAGGGTACTTTGTTTTGAATTGGGAAAAGATGTAGCTCCCCATGATGAGAAGCAAATTCCTAACATAAACCCTTAGCTTGAAGATGGGTTAGATAAAATAGCCCGTTGTTTATGGCATGATTGTTAAGGAGTGAAACAATTATAGGATTTGAGTCAAGAAATTCGCTGGTGGAAAAATGTTCTACTTACTTTTGTAATTAGTGGAAAACTTTAATTTAATTAAGCGTCGATAGTTTTTAAAAAAGATGCTTTAAAAAATTATTACTGTAATTTGACTGAGTCCATAAAAGAGCTAGAAGTTTGAAGACCGGTGTGTGTGTGTGTGTGTGTGTGTGTGTGTGTGTGTGTGTGTGTGTGTGTGTGTAATAAATTTAATAATATCTTTCCTAAATCGAATTAAACGCATGGCAAATATCTGACTTACTGATTTTTACCGGTATAAACTGTACAAGTAGAAAATATGTACATCCTGCCATAATTAACCTTTATTTTCCTTTCCTGATATTCATTCACGTGATGTTTTACTATGAAGGCAAGGTTCTCCACAAAGAAGAACATATGCTTATAAAAATGGATGGATAATTTAAAAAAGAAATTGAATCTTCGTACTGTTACCGTCTTATACCAAAGTAAGACTGATCATTGAGATTTGATCCGGCATGTTTGTTCGTCTCGAAGAAATGTTACATTTTACAGTATGGTTTAACAGATAATGTTATCAACGTTTCCTGTAAGTTGATGCAAATATCCAACTTTGTGTAAATGCTGAAGCTTATAAACCCGCAACCCGACAATTGCTGGCACACTTGAAATGAAAAGGCAATTTGTTTCATGTTGTAGACCGAGATCAAAGGCTAATCAATGCAGCATTTAGTTTGGGTTTAAATGAATCCAAATACTTTTCTACTTGTGCAATGTTTACACGTTCACAATTAAAACTCACTAAAATTTATTGTCTGCATTTATTTTAAAACGTCCAATCAACCACGATTACAATATTCGTATGTTTCCACGAAAACTGGGGCATGCATATCTTTTATAATTTTCTGTAGATTTCCTTGATTATAACAATTCCAAATGAGAATATTTCAGTCATTAACAAAATAAAACTGGTAATTACAATAAAAAGAGGAAATCCTTTTATAATCTCATTATTTTTAAAAGTAGACGATATTTCCTACTTTTATTTCACTGATGCTTCACAGGAATGAAAAAGGTTTCGGTTAGATTCAGTTGATAGAAAGACAAGCTTTCTATTACTATGGTGTCTTAGGTTCAGGTAATATTTATTTGCACAAGATCTCGGGTAAAATATTCAGGTGCCTAATAAATATTAAATTGAATACGCAGTGCTGTGTCAAGAAAGGAACATATTCCAACATTTAACAGTGCTCAGAAAAAAATGGGAAAGTGTTTGAGCCTGGACTTCAGAGAAGATATTTGATGTCTGCCATCAATATTGTAATTTGAAAAAGAATATATTACAAAAATATATGGCGTGGTAATACCTATCGGTTTGATGACCGTTGTTACATACGAGGAAAGACTCGATTCGTCATAAGTTGTATATTCGGTACTTAGATACGTCTGTAACACAGCGATTAGTTAGTTATAAGCAAATAATTGAAGTTGCATCAGATGATAAATGAAGGGAAGTTTTCCATTGGTTAGAACTTAACCATGTCATCAGTGTTTATTTCTGTATAAACTACGGAGAACTACTTTATACTAACTTCTATAAATACAGTCACGTGCAACGTAACTAACGTAAATACTGAATTTGAAGGCATACGCACTGCAAGCCGTTAAAACGAAATAAAAACGGAGGGTTTATATTTTATTTAAAAAAACAAATAAATTGATCTGACAATCAAATTACACATCTTTGCTGTTTCTCTAAATATAAATAATTCTTTCTTTGACTAGATTTAAATAGAAAAAGCTGAGAAACTAAAAATCTGTCAAGAAAATTGGGCCTATAGCACCTCGGGCGTTATTTTCTGTGTGATTCGGCAACTGACAGTTTATACCACAATGAACTCAGATAAATCATTAAACTCTCAAATAAGCGTGCAGATATGTAACACTGTAATGCCTTTAATATTTCATTTCGTTCCAATTCGAACCCATCCTGTGAGTAACGGCAACTGTCGCCTCCTAGGAGCAAATGGTGGATATATTAAGCTGCTGTCTGCTACGACATTTGCTTATTGGTTGGCTGATTGGTTATCTGATTGGTTGGCTAATGGACTGTAGCTAAATTACATTTTCTTTTAGTGCATATAGCTGAGTCAGATTGACTAAGGTGTCATTAAAGATGAGAATGATTGCGAAAAACCAGATGCAATCAGTGTACCACAATGGAGCGTTAACTTTCTACAAAGGAGCGTCAACATTCCACAATGGAGCGTTAATGCGTCAACATTCCACAATGGAGTGTCAACGTTCCAAAAAGAGCGTCAATTTTCCACATATGTGTGAGTTTGTATGCTAGTTTATGAGAGAAAGATGATAGGTGCATCACTCGCGGCGTAGGATAGATTTCTGCTTGGAATAAACAGTACCTCTAGCCTGTTTGATGATATTGGTGTCATTTCTATATCAATGTTTTAATATAATAATGTACACACACACACACACACACACACACACACACACACACACACATATATATATATATATATATATATATATATATATATATATATATAAGGAATCCATGAAAAAAACGCTTTTCTCAATTTACCGTGCGCTTCTAAATGGAGAGATCGAGTGGGTTTGTGCATGAAGCGCAGAGTTCTTTTTGTGCATAGTAGCATTGTTTGCCACCGCTAAGGATTACGACATGTTCGTTGATCGATGACGATTCAATTTTCAGAATCATGAAAAATTATTATTGTAAGAGATGTAATGTTAATTTCTTCAACACATTACGTTAGCACGTTAGTTTTTTTTATATTTTGCAAACACGCCGAATAATCACTGTGTGATTCGTACTTTACAGATTTATTATTAGCATTATTATACCGTTACTGTTATCTATGTTCATGTTACCTTTGCTTGATATAGAACATAAGCTGCCAATAAGGCTTACGATACACGTAGCTTAGAAACAAAAAGACACTAACCAAAAGTGCATAAATAGATCATAAGATATTTTCAGTTACTCGAATACTAACAATTATTTACAGTATTTCTTACTCCGGTGGCCTAATCGGTTAGAGCTTTTGCCTCGGATGTGGGAGGTGGCGGATTCGAACCCCGGCTGATTCATACTAAATACTTATAAAAATAGTACTTGTAGCCGACTCGCTTGGCTTTCGGCATAAAGTGGCTTGTGTTAGGACTGGTTGTCTGGAGTCATGATAATGTGTCTAGGTGGGGCATGATGCTACATGTCTGCGGTATGATACCATGATACTCCACTGCTAGACATCGCTGTAAACTGCCACACTGCAGATATCGTGGGGATATGATTGAAAAATTGTTAAAGCTAGGTTAAATATCATAATCACACACATACACACACATGCACACCCACATATACACACCCACCCACCCACACATACACACCCACACATACAGATACACACACATACACATACATACACACCCACCCACCCACACATACACACTTACAGATACACACACATACACATACACATACACATACATACACACATACACACCCATACATACACACATACACACCCACACATACATAACACACACACACACACACAAACACAGAGTATTTTGATTAATCATAGACAAATCAGTGGCTATTTACCACTGAACTGGAGAAAAACTCGAATGAAGAAGAAGTGAATATCGTGCATTAAAACCCATATAACCTTTTTTTTTCTTTGTGAGCGATTAGCGAAAATTTACACAATAGTAAAAACCGAGTCATGAATAATTTTAATTCTGTGATAAAATTATATGTTTAGTTTTTACATCATACACAGAAAATAACTGTATTTTCCATCGTTCTGTCACTTTTAGCTAATTTCCCCTGGATCAGTTTGTTTGCCTTAGACATAAAATAAGAAGAAATCTAGTAAAAAAAATCGTGGAAACGTTGATGATTTGGGGACATAAGGTACGTTTATGTGTGTGTAAAATGCCATAGGTCTAAAAGTTGCATTAACAATGTACCTAAATAAGTGCATGTACTAAATAATGACAAATATAATATTGTCTGAGACCGTACATGCGTTTATCTCTGTGTGTGTGTGTGTGTGTGTGTGTGTGTCTATGGACATTACATATTATTTTTTTTCTTATTTCCTATTCCTCTGGTTCCTTATGCCAACTTTGGGAAAATCACATTTGTGAAATTCTAGTTTTTAACGTAATTTTTTTCGAAACGTTATCTTCAAAACTAAATAGTCATCGTATAAAAACTGGTTCCAATTATGTATTTGATTATTTGAATGTTTAGTATAAAAACTTTTCATGCCAACAACATCATTGCAGACAAGAATCAATGCTTGTGGTGGGTGTTTCTTTTGCGTAAGGGGCAGAAGAGTGGACTAAATAAATATCCACCATCCATTATTGTTTGTGGTACATATAAAATACCTGATACAAAATATTGAATGATAATATAAATATAAAAAATGTCAGATACATGAAAAAAGGAGAGAGAGAGAGAGAGAGAGAGAGAGAGAGAGAGAGAGAGAGAGAGAGAGAGAGAGAGAGAGAGAGAGAGAGAGAGAGAGAGAGAGAGAGAGAGAGAGAGAGAGAGAGAGAGAGTGGTGGGTGGAGGAGTGGGTGGGGGGTAAGGCTGCATATTTTATAATTTCTAAACAACATAAGACCACATCATACGGAGTCTGAAAGGCATGGAATTAATTGATTAAAGATTTGCATAAGGTAAATTTAAACATAACCCTTTCTTGCGAAACAATTTAAAACACATGTTCGTAAATTTTCGCATTTCACTCAGCAGTCTCATCGCTAAGGACACGCACCATATATTGCCATTTTCATAACACCATTCGTCTCTACGAAATTATTGTTTTATCACAAACTTAGAGTTAGTCAGTAGCTTAACCAGATACTAATTCTGGTACAAACCACCGTTTATTTCTTTATTTATTTAGCTGATTGTTTTCTGTCTTGTTTATTTATTTATCATGTATTAATTTTAAAGTTTAACTCCATGCATGGTCTCTATCATCGCATATATGAATTGCTGATGATCTATACTGGTATAAAATGCATACGACATTGGGTCTAAACAGTTGTTTTTTGGTCTGTTGTGATTGATGAACAAGGCTTTCAAAACAATAGTCTCTAAATGAATTCTGATTTCGATGTATTGCTTGTTGAAATGAAATTAGTTCCGTTTATAGCATTTTTTAAATAGGATAATGTTGCATATGAAATACCCCAGAAGATGTTCATGTCCAAGTTAAAAATAATAGTCAAAATAATATTAGCTATTTCAAGTAGGAACCAAACCAATATTTCAGTCTGACGTGTATCACGACTGTCTGTTTCACATTTTTAGATATCTAAGTGGTTCTTTGCTGCTATTCTTTTCCCTATCTTTTTAAAACTGGTTTAAACTGTAGGAGTAAACAGTACTACGTCACCAATGAAAATAGTATGCATACATAGAGAGAATGTCACATTTCATTGATATCGGGCGAAGTGGGATTGCGTATTTGTTTTTATTCAAAATAGGCAAAATCTACCTTGGACGTTTTATGTTGATTAATTTGGCAAGCTGACAGTATAAGATTATTCCACGACAAAGTAGCACCCAGCATATGCTATGTTTCTTGAACGTTTAGTCTAAATCAAAGGTGAATTAAAAATTTACAAATGAAAAAATATACTGTTATTAAAAGTAGGTTAAGAAGCTTTTTAAAATGAATCAAATATAGACAGTGACGTAGAATTTCGTCACGTAATCAGGTCACATGACAATCTTTTTCGTAAAAGCAATTCTAAATGGCTTCCACAACGACGCCATTTTCAACTTCTCAACCCAAACAATCCTAAAATCAACCCAAGCTATCTCAATAAATTATTTCTCTTTTGACGTAGAAATTTCCATTGAACATAAATTAATTTTATGAATATTATTACACCGACAAATATGCAAGGTTTGTTTATATTTCGCAGAAATAGCAGATGCCGCCCACCCCATTTTTTCTTTTTTATGTATGTGTATTTTCACGCCCAATTGCCAGGGTGACACTCTCTAAAGAGTTGGGAGATAAACAAATTATTTTTTTAAAAATGAATGCTCCTACTACCAAATTCTACTACGAAAACGTTTTTGCAGACGATACGTTGAACGCATATAGTCCAATACCTGCTAGATGTCAAAGACCTACATTTTGTTGAATTGAATGAAAATATGCTTTCGCTTTTTTAAACTGAAACGTATTGCTAATGAGATGGAGTGAAACGACCCTTGTTAATGTTTTTAGTAAGTGTATTCCTTCGATCAGAAAAGCTGAATGTCGACACAAAAAGGAAAATTGCCTGCAACTGCTTTTCGTTTTCGATAGTAGCAGCACTGGAGGGTTACCTGGTAAAAGCAATGTCGCTGAGGTCATAGATAAGTATCTTGTTTAGCACGAAACTGACACGCGCATGGTATTTGTTGTTGATTCTCTAGCGTTCGTTCGAATTAGTCTCCTGCGTGACTCTATTTAATTATGAGACAAAGTTGTGAAGTGACAGTTTGCGTTTGGATAGTTTCGCATGCATGATGCGCAAGCGGTACATGGAAAGCGTTTTTAATGTATTACTTTCTGCCAAAAGCCAGCCATTACAAAACCCATTATTAGGTTAATTGTCTATTCAGAAAGAATAAACCTTACATCAATCGTTTGATTGATTGAAAAGATTTATAAATCGAAGTCTGACTCTGGAGGCCTAGCAGTAAACAAGACAAATACATTTCAAATAATTTTTTTTCAGCATAGAGTTTCTTACACGTAAAATAATTTGATTGCAGCACATAATATAATTTATACAAAAAGCCAGAAAAGTAGATAAACTTATAAAGGAATGACGATTAGGGTGAGAGAAAAAACAGGTCCATGCTTTTATATAGCTCTGGACGAACTATATAAAAGCGTAGACCTGTCAATGTAACTTGTTACATTATTCAGTGGATTTCAGTAAGAAACTCACAAAAAATGTTTATTTTAATTTTTTTATTAGTAGCAAGAAAACAATAGCAATGAGCTTTCATTGATAGAAGCTTCTTTTCTGCATGAAAGCAATGGAACAAGTTCAAATACTTTCACGGAACGCGTTTAATCCTGCCTTATACATATAATTGGTTTTTGAATTTATCACATTATGTATTCCTATATTTTGTCATAGTTTTCGCATCGACAAGCTTCTGGAAAAACATAATAATTCTTCTGGCTACTTACATCAAGATGCATGCCGAGTTATTGTGAGCTATCGAAATAAATGTCAGCTTTTTAGAGTCATGTGAAATCATATAAATCTCTAGACACTAATGTTCGAAAAGATGGAAGAAAACAATGCAGAAAAATAAATATTTCGCATATTTCAGACAATTTTGTTTTAGACGCAGATAATTATTCTGCTAGAGTCTAAATTATGCTTCAATAAAACCTCCAAATTAAAGCTGAGATTTTATGACAATGAATCTTAAAAGATTTTACTTGTAAAAGCTTGGCGTTCACTGAAGAGAAGGTAAACTCAATGTCAGAATTATACTGAGAGTTTGTGATCTTTAGACAAGTTGTAATTCCGTACTGTGTAAACGTACAAACAGCCACATGATAAATCATTCTTAGCATGAAAAATTCAGAGCCACCAAGGTTTGAAAGTTTTGAGTCTTCTCTATCATTGGCAAGACAGATTGTGTGAAATTATCGGACACTTACCAGAAATATTGAAGACCTTTCTCTATTATTGGCAAGACAGATTGTGTGAAATTATCGTACACTTACCAGAAATATTGAAGACCTTTCTCTATTATTGGCAAGACAGATTGTGTGGAACTATCGTACACTTACCAGAAATATTGAAGGCCTTTCTCTATTATTGGCAAGACAGATTGTGTGAAATTATCGGACACTTACCAGAAATATTGAAGGCCTTTCTCTATTATTGGCAAGACAGATTGTGTGAAATTATCGGACACTTACCAGAAATATTGAAGACCTTTCTCTATTATTGGCAAGACAGATTGTGTGAAATTATCGGACACTTACCAGAAATATTGAAGGCCTTTTTCTATTATTGGCAAGACAGATTGTGTGAAATTATTGTACACTTACCAGAAATATTGAAGGCCTTTCTCTATTATTGGCAAGACAGATTGTGTGAAATTATTGTATACTTACCAGAAATATTGAAGGCCTTTTTCTATTATTGGCAAGACAGATTGTGTGAAATTATTGTACACTTACCAGAAATATTGAAGGCCTTTCTCTATTATTGGCAAGACAGATTGTGTGAAATTATTGTATACTTACCAGAAATATTGAAGGCCTTTCTCTATTATTGGCAAGACAGATTGTGTGAAATTATTGTACACTTACCAGAAATATTGAAGACCTTTCTCTATTATTGGCAAGACTTATTGTGTGAAACTATCGTACACTTACCAGAAATATTGAAGGCCTTTCTCTATTATTGGCAAGACAGATTGTGTGAAATTATCGTACACTTACCAGAAATATTGAAGGCCTTTCTCTATTATTGGCAAGACAGATTGTGTGAAATTATTGTATACTTACCAGAAATATTGAAGGCCTTTCTCTATTATTGGCAAAACAGATTGTGTGATATTATTGTACACTTACCAGAAATATGGAAGGCCTTTCTCTATTATTGGCAAGACAGATTGTGTGAAATTATTGTACACTTACCAGAAATATTGAAGGCCTTTCTCTATTATTGGCAAGACAGATTGTGTGAAATTATCGTACACTTACCAGAAATATTGAAGGCCTTTTTCTATTATTGGCAAGACAGATTGTGTGAAATTATCGTACACTTACCAGAAATATTGAAGGCCTTTTTCTATTATTGGCAAAACAGATTGTGTGATATTATTGTACATTTACCAGAAATATGGAAGGCCTTTCTCTATTATTGGCAAGACAGATTGTGTGAAATTATTGTACACTTACCAGAAATATTGAAGGCCTTTCTCTATTATTGGCAAGACAGATTGTGTGAAATTATCGTACACTTACCAGAAATATTGAAGGCCTTTTTCTATTATTGGCAAGACAGATTGTGTGAAATTATCGTACACTTACCAGAAATATTGAAGGCCTTTTTCTATTATTGGCAAGACAGATTGTGTGAAATTATTGTACACTTACCAGAAATATTGAAGACCTTTTTCTATTATTGGCAAGACAGATTGTGTGAAACTATCGTACACTTACCAGAAATATTGAAGGCTTTTCTCTATTATTGGCAAGACAGATTGTGTGAAATTATTGTACACTTACCAGAAATATTGAAGGCCTTTCTCTATTATTGGCAAGACAGATTGTGTGAAACTATCGTACACTTACCAGAAATATTGAAGGCCTTTCTCTATTATTGGCAAGACAGATTGTGTGAAATTATTGTACACTTACCAGAAATATTGAAGGCCTTTCGACACTTATCCTTTGTATAAACATATTCAACCTGATATTAATCGAGATATGCTTATGAGAAATCGCATGGGCCAAAAATATTCTTACTCTTAAAACCTGTGAAATTCCTGGTACAGTTATTTCAGTAATCTGGTCACAACAAGCGTAGCATTTACTAAGTTTCGTTAAAAAAGTTATTTTCAAAATTAATTTTATTCTCTTTCATAAATCTGAAATATGCTTGTATTTGTTGTGGGTTTAGCGCTATTGTTCAGCACGAGATAGGTTATACATTATGGCCAGTATAACTAGTGGAGGAAGAAACTGCGAAAACCGATGCAAGAGGCACCAACTCACGAGATATTATTGAGGTTCGTTGCTCATTTTCAGTGTTAAATGCTCCGGTTCAAAGTATCGAGATCGTTGATCTAAACCAGCGTTGCGCAACATTAAAGACGTCAAGTAAAATAAATATGTTGCTAGGCAAGGATACAGAGATATAGTGAACTATATAATATCGCATATTCAACTGTTTTTAATGCATGAATTTTATTATAGACCTAGTAGAAACCGTAATATCACTGTATTCCCAAAAAAATCCAAGTATTTTTACTGTACCGACAACCATGAAGTGTGCAGACATAAGAGATGAATAGTATATATTATACAAAATAAAGTTTGAAATTAAGTTTATAAAAAGCAAATTATATATTTTCTGTTTATGCTGCACGTGATTGACAATTTTTTTCTTCTTAGGTACAGAGATTTATGTATATTAACGTACGATATTGTTATTGTTGTTGTAGAGTTTTAACGCCATTTTCAGCACTTAAAATGCTATATATGGCGGCCAGTATAAATGGTAGAGGACGAATCCGGGAAAATTAAAAATTCCATGAGTCAAACATCTCATGAACTTTTCAGCCTGGACCGTGAGTAAATTTATTCTTAATCAATCTTCTCTGGTATGTATCCCTTCTCTGTTATGCATCTCTTCTCTGGTATGTATCCCTTCACTGGTACGTATCCCTTCTGTGGCATATATCCCTTTTTGGTATGCATTCCTTCACTGATAGGTATCCCTTGACAGGTATGTATCCCTTCTCTGGTATGCATCATTTCCGTGGTATGTTTCCCGTCTCTAGTACGTATACCTTCTCTGGTATGTTTCATATCTTAAGTGTGTATCCCTGTCTGTTTTTGTTCTGAATAGACATTGTTATTCTTGTTCATATATATATATATATATATATATATATATATATATATATATATATATATATATATATATATATATAATGTATTACATGGAATGAAAAACTGTACTTACGATCTAAATTTGAAATTATGCTGCCGAAAATATCTGTATGTTTCAGTGTTCCATACCTTGGTTATAACATTATTTTGTAATGCTAAGTAATTTGTAGGAATGCAATGAATATTGCTATTTGTTACTGAGCATTGTAAATAATATACTTGAAAAATATATAGAATATCGTTTAGTTGATGCCACTAAAACACTCATGTGTTCCTTAGTACTTTCAAGACTGGATTATTGTTACTCAGTTTTGTCTGGTTCGTCTCAACATCTACTTCAGAAACTTCAAAATACTGCTGCTCGGATCATCCTTAGAGTATCACGATCAGAGCACGCCTCTCTTTTGCTCTGTACCCTAAACTGGCTATCCATATGATCCAGAATTAAACACAAAATTTATTCTGTGCTACGTTTCACTGACGGGCTCCAGTCCAACATACCTATCTGACATCACCCATGTGTATACACCTGTAAAATATTTACGCTCCTCTTCTGACACTCATATTCTTATTATTCCCACTATGAAGTTGAAATCATAGGGCCAACGCTCTTTTGCATACCAGAGCCCAGCAACGTGGAACGAATTGCCCGCTGCACTTTGACACAAAGACATAGTGACCTCATTTAAGAGCGCTCTTATAACTCACCAATTTCAACTGCAAGAAGAAACTTAAAGACCTAAAAATATTTACAGCATATTTTAAGTTTCTAATTTCGTGGTGTTTGTTTTTATTTTTGTAATCATATAATTATATATGATTTTGAGTGTTGTCAAATGTTGTAAAACCTTAGTGCTTCTAAAGATTTGGCGCTATACAAAGTCTTCATTATTAATCTACCATTTGATATCGAATGCAAAGCTACGTTCAGCAAGGTTTCATTGGTTAATAAATACATCTCCCAAATAAACTGAGACTTTGATACATCTAGTATTGGTGGCAGATTATTCATTTATCAGAGGTTGCCATCTCAACAACGTGAACTATCAGTTTCATATTTTAAGCTAGTAGGTCCTACGTGACATCACTAGACTACTCTCTCTCTCTCTCTCTCTCTCTCTCTCTCTCTCTCTCTCTCTCTCTCTCTCTCTCTCTCTCTCTCTCTCTCTCTCTCTCCACCCCTCCAATATGTGCAAGCCCTGCATATCTTCCATACTACCGTGAGACACAAATTCATCGAAGTCTGACTACTGTGATAGAGTATATTAAACACTACAGTTCTAGTACCCGAAAAGTCATAACATAAACAAACTGGAAATTCACTGCACAAGATAAATGATTAAATAAAGCCTCGCAACGATTTCTTTATACGTTTATGAGTTTTGATGCTATTACATTGTGGTAAAATATAGTTGTAATGGAAAAAAATCAAGATAATAAAGATGTCTCATTTTCAGACATTAGTGAAATTTAATAATAGCTAAAAGACACAACATCTTGAAAAGGGATATACACCTTTTCAAATTTAATTTAGGAGAGCCTATGTAGTAAAATATTGAGATGTCTTCCATGACTATTTAACTGGCACCTTGAAAAGAAAAAGAATGCCTGAAAAGGTACAATTTGGTAAGGAAGGAAAAAGAGGTTTACGTTGAAAGAGGCAAAGATGTTTTGAACAAAGAAACTATTGAGTGGTTTTATTTGGACGAAAAAGAATCAATGTTTGAACCTTTAAACAGAACCCCAAAGACACTAATGTGTACGTGTAACATGTAACATGAAACCAGATAGATGGCTTGATGTTTGAAAAGGCTAATAGAGAGATAACAAATAACCCTCAATGCACCTCATTAGACATAAAACTAATTGCATAGACAATGGAAGCATTAGGCCAGATGCATCATATTCATCAATTTAGTTATTTGAAGACTGACGCATATAGAACTACACAATTCTAAATTGATGAATTTTAAAATACAAAAAATTTTTTGGAAAGAGTTACTTCCCTTCATTACACAAATCCGGTACTTAATAATGACTGCAGTCTGGTTATATATAAACTGGTTGATCTGAAGGTGGACATATTGACGCATACTGTTGAAGGGAGGGCCACTGATCGCATGTTGTATGACCGTGACAATTATACTACAAGAGCAGAGTGACATACAAAGCTGAAAATGTTTTAGAGACCAAAAGACAGGAAAACAAAACAAAGTAGGTATTTCTAAAATGGATTGGATCTGATGAATCTTGTAAAAGCTAGAAACTAGCATAACACATTATAACGTCGATAAAAATTATTGGATGGCAATACATTATTACACTGGAATAATTAATGGGATTGAAATAATTATGTTGATATTAATAGTGAGACCCTAATAAGGGATAGCATCATAGAGCAGCACAAAATTTTGAATTTTTCAAAAGGAACGAGTTTCCATAACATGACAGATGTAGTACAAATAGTATAACATGACAGATGTAGTACAAATAGTATAACATAACAGATTTAATACAAATAATATAAACATGACAGATGTAGTACAAATAGTATAACATGACAGATGTAGTACAAATAGTATAACATGACAGATGTAGTACAAATAGTATAACATGACAGATGTAGTACAAATAGTATAACATGACAGATGTAGTACAAATAGTATAACATGACAGATGTAGTACAAATAGTATAAACGTGACAGATGTAGTACAAATAGTATAACATGACAGATATAGTACAAATAGTATAACATGACAGATGTAGTACAAATAATATAACATGACAGATGTAGTACAAATAATATAACATGACAGATGTAGTACAAATAGTAGAACATGACAGATGTAGTACAAATAGTATAACATGACAGATGTAGTACAAATAGTATAACATGACAGATGTAGTACAAATAGTAGGTGAGAAACAAGGAAGTCGGACAGGTAAGTCATTCAAATTTATGTTAATGACAAGAAAAGATGGAGAAAAGATACTACACCCAAACGAATTGCAATTAGACAACAAAATGGCATACCGGAACCTCTAGATAAAACGAACATGTCTTTAAGCTAATTTATCCTAACTCGAGATTCGTCTACTGTGGTGGAAATAAGTATTTTTGTTTTCTATGCAACTTTGCTAACTTTAGTGTATTATTTATATTATAACTCACACATCACAAATTCATAATTTTTGACAAGTTGGATTTATCTGTATCTTTGTTAAATTTTGTCGTCTTGTAATTCGTTAGCATTAACAGACCCTCCATTTTATACTATTAATACTATTGTAATAAGCGAAAAGGCATTAAATCAATTAAAATCAATGACATTTTTTAATGAAATCAATTATCAAATATGTCTATTAATATGAAACACACACACACATAAATATATATATATATATATATATATATATATATATATATATATATATATATATATATATATATATATATATCACAATTACTATCTGTATACATAAATATTGCATATATGAGCACATACCTATCACATATTTGCTAGCTACTCTACTTTTATGATCATACTGTTTTGAATTGTCTCGTAAATGACACCTTATATTGGGTATTTAGTTTATTGTTGCTTACGAGAGTTGGCTCTTCTAAACAAGATCGTTAATTAATATCAAATATCGCAAATCATCAGATCCCCTGCTGTCAAGTTCCTTCAGTTCTTTATGTTCAGGAGTTAGCTAAACAGCAAAGAAAATAGAAAAATACCACCGCTGAATTTTTTTAATATCCAGAATGAAAATAGATCTATTTATTCAGAAACGGTACCGGTAGCAATATCTAAAATCGATAAATATGATGGTCACCCAACTCATTCAAGATTTGTGAAGGTTAACCATCTCCTGTAATGACAAATCGCTGTTTCAGCAAGTATTTTGGAAGTTGTATCTGATTTTACATTTTACGCTGCTTACATTTTTTTTTTAAAGGCAATTTTAAAAAAAATGAAGATAGGTCCAACACGCTTGACATCTTGAAAAAAAAGATTGAGAAAACAAAGTTTGGTCATCTAGTATTTGAGGAACATGGGTAATACTTTTGGAAGTGATATTAGATTAAATGAATACGATATGTTCCGGACATATAATGAGTTGTGGCGCTTTCGACTGTTAATGAGTCTTTTTCAAAGGCAAATACAAAACATATATAAAACAAACAAATAAACAAAAAAAAAAAAAGAAACCAAATCGTTTTCTTGTAAACCTCTATATGGCTGTCTCCACATGAGTTAAAACTATAAATACAACCAGCTTGTATAGACTTATTGCGGATACTGAAAACTTGTTTATAATTCCCTAAAAGTCTACAAGCCAAAGCGACAATCTATTACTTTTTGTACATTTATGTAACGCAGATTATATCCCGGATATTTGATTATTTGTTTGTTTTATATATGTTTTGTATTTGCCTTTGAAAAAGACTCATTAAGAGTCGAAAGCGCTCAGGCTAGTTAGTTACTAGTTTCGCACTGTTCGTCGTCAGTTTATTGCATCTATCTTAATCCCTGACAACCATGCAACCATGATCCCTTGGTGGATCCAGTGCGCTTGAAAGGGTTGTTGTTCGCCATATGATTTGTATTATATATATATATATATATATATATATATATATATATATATATATATATATATATATATATATATATATATATATATATATATATATATATATATATATATATATAAGTACTACTTGAAATATGCATCTCTTAGTGATGTCACCTTGTCATACTTCAAATGACACTGCACTATTTGCTTCTTCGTTGGGAATAATTTCAAAATCTTTTTTTTGAAAGAAAAGAATAATATTTTGAAAATTAAAATTAATTTTTACACGCCTGTCAACTAACTTGAAAAGTGAGTCGACATTAATCAATATATGGGGACAAAAAAGGACGTAAGCACTTTGATCTGACTGAACTTGTGTTTAACACGGAAAACATCAGATACGGCTGCTGTTTGTTTAAATGATTTACTGTCATTTCTTTCGTTGAAGTTAAATATCAATTGTAACAGAAGACGTTGCATGCTTTGTTGTAAACACATTTCAGATATTGGATACAAAAAAATTATTTTAGATGAATTGATATATTTACGAACACTGACTATTTATTACTGTTCATTTATTGTCATTACGAACAGAACATACATATCTGAAGCAAGGTAAAGTCTATAGTTTATTATTTATAACTAAAAAAAATTTACCCTGCTCTTGACTTGCCATCCCCTTCCCCTCCAATCATACTTGGCCCGAATAATGGAAATCTGCATCTCGTTTTACAGTCTCTTGCAATCTTGTGCTAAGCGTTCATATAAAAATAAAAAAAATTCAACGTCTACTATATTAAACTTTCTTTAATTTATCTAGCTACATTTCAAAGTCTGCAGTATTGCACTTTCTTTTTATTTAGCTTCAATGTGTTTTGTTCTTTATCTTCGTTTGTTTAACTGAGATTAATTGTTTTATTAAAACTCACTTGCACTTTCAAGTCTGTCAGGGGAGAATATACATAACAGTTTGAAAACACAATAATTTATTTAATCAGTGATTCATTTAACATTCTCTCTCCCTCCCTCTATATCTCTCTCTCTCTCAAATTGGAAAGATCGTCAGTTCAATTTCACCTCTGAATAGAAAGCTTGAAATAATCTCTTTTGTTTGTACTCAATATATTCTTGCAACTCGGGATGTTGAAAAGCAATAAATATGGTATAAGGTAAAGCTGTTTCAATTTATTATGCAACTTTCCCGACAAATGGTAATTGTTCATTCTACTTACTGCCAAGTCAACTATAGTTTCATCTTTATTTTTGTGACAGAAAATCTCTTAAACTTTGAATATAACCAAATCAGGCAAAACACGAGGTTTTACTCTCTCTCTCTCTCTCTCTCTCTCTCTCTCTCTCTCTCTCTCTCTCTCTCTCTCTCTCTCTCTCTCTCTCTCTCTCTCTCTCTCTCTCTCATTTCCCTCACTCTGTGTATTAATCGGAACAATTGTTAAATCATTATTAAGACAAAAGCAAGGAGTTGCTTAAAGTTAAGGAGGATAGATATTCTCCCGAAAGATAAAACACAAAATTCAGTTTAAAGCCAATCTGTTATCTAAAAGCGTTCCTAGCTTTATTGTACGAAACCGACTGGCGATAGTCCTTTGCCAGACACTGTCAATGGCAAATTAGATAGCCAGCTAACGTGCATGAATCACCATAAAAATCAGATAAAGTTTCTTTAAAATTTTGTTATCGTAATACATACGATCTTCAAAGTTAGCCAAACAAGCGTATGAACAAAGGGCTATTATGTTTACAAGATTGCTCAACAATACATATCTTTTAGAAACAATATTAAGAATATTCAAAATTGATATATAAGACATAACATAATAACAGGTATTAAAACATATCCATTCTTCTCTCAGGCTTAAGTCAGGCATTATAGATGTATATTTACATGTACCATTCATTTCAATAGCAGTGGAATAAAACCACGGCTAAACGTAAGGAGTTGCGAAACTTTAAAGTGTAAATTTATTTACTCTAATTTGTACTTACGAAAATAAATATTCACCTGCACGTTGTACAAGACATTCAGACAAAACGAATAATTCTAACAGTATTGCAGGTCTATCAGCAAATGTCTGATAGATAAAATTTTAAAAAGTAATAGAAATATTTTCTTTTGTGTTTTTAGATAGTATACGAAAAGTTCAACATGCGACTATCTTTTTATTGTGCAACACAGGAATCAAACCTGGACAGAGTTTGATGGTTATAAAGGCGAGAGCTTTGGACCACATAGTCACACGAGGTCACTTGTACAGACATTACAAAGCTTACTAAAGTTATGGTAGTCCATTTATCTATTAGGACTCTGCCATTTCATTTTAATAGTTTTCGAAATAGGTTGTTCGAATTCGACTTTAATTCGAGTTCCATGTTGCTCGTTTCATCATATTATTTCATGTCAGCATATCCTAGTCATTTGAAGACGCTGCATGCAGACGATAATGCCAGATATGGCTACGTTTGAGCAACTACAATATATAATAGAAACAACAGAATACATGATATAAGTTCTATTTACATCATCAATATTCTCTGTGCTTTTTCAAATCACGAATGTATTAGAAAAAGAAAACCAAGAATTGTTCATAAATTACCAATTCCGTGAGGATTTGCATATAATAGGAGCTAAATGAACAAAGTTGTAACTTCTTGAAAATTTCATTCTTTCAGTTACATTTGATATTGAGGCAGTGTTAATTCAATAAAACCAATTATAACTGCATTCTACAATGGCACTTTCTTCTATTCTGTTATTGAATGTAATATTCGAAAAAGATTGAAAATCAAAGACAGCAAACAAAACCTGTATCTAATAAAATTAGATCGTGACATTTCATTTTAGATTGGAATATTGATACATGATTGCCTTATCTGTGTCCAATAAGGTCCAGACCTTAGGGAAGAAATATTTATAGTAAGTAAGTATATATGATAGAGGCCAAGACATTCACTAGCACAGTGACTAAAGAAAAACTAAACATACATGGTCCAAACAAAACGTACAAAACAGAGAATGTGATTTATCTCATCACATGTAAGATCTGTGGCCTTCAGTATGTCGGAGAAACTGAAAAGCTACACAAAAGGATAAACCTTCATAGATCTGATTGGATGACAAAAAAGCTGTACAGAAGCCCGGTCGCAGAACACTTCTCCTCCCCTGGCCACACTTTCAGTGATATAATACTTATCGCTATTGCTAACAACCACAGCTGGAGTTCCGAAACCAGGAAGGAAAAGGAATCATACTGGATACGCCGCCTTGGAACATTGAAACCAAGCGGTCTAAACCAAGAAGACTAGAAAATGAAAACTATGCACTAGTAAAATTTAACATTTTCTAAATCTTCTCATTATCCTTCAATTTTTACTATAAAAATAACCGGTATAGAATCAAATATCCGGGATATAATCTGCGTTACATATGTACAACAAGTAAAAATAGATGTCGCTTTGGCTTGTAGACTTTTTAGGGAATTATGCAACATTTTCAGTTTCGCATCTAGTCTATACAAGCTGGTTGTATTTATAGTTTTAGCACATGTGAAGACAGCCATGTAGAGGTTTACAAACACAACGTTTTTGTGTTTATTTGTTTATCGTATATATGTTTTGTATTTGCCTTTGAAAAAGACTAATTAAGAGTCGAAAGCGCTTAGGCTAGTTAGTTACTAGTTTCGTACTGTTCGTCGTCAGTTTATTGCATCTATTTAAATTAATCCCTGACACGTGATCCCTTGGTGGATCCAGTACGCTTGAAAGGGTTGTTATTAGCCATATGATTTTATTTATATATATATATATATATATATATATATATATATATATATATATATATATATATATATATATATATATATATATATATATATATATATATATATATATATATATACATATATATATATATATACATACATACATACATATATATATATATATATATATATATATATATATATATATATATATATATATATATATATATATATATATATATATATATATATATAGTCTGATTTCGACTGTCATCGAAATTTGAGTCTGATTTTGAATGTCAAAGAAAAATCTTCCCTCCTACTGTTATATGATTAGCTTGATAGACATTGCCAGCTACCTAACGCAGTGATTGAGAGGTGAAACATAATACTTTACTGACCACATGTTAATTGGAGAGAGAGAGAGAGAGAGAGAGAGAGAGAGAGAGAGAGAGAGAGAGAGAGAGAGAGAGAGAGAGAGAGAGAGAGAGAGAGAGAGAGAGAGAGAGAGAGAGATTAGACACATACCATACGGTACAACGAAAATGACCAGTATGTTTTCATATGTCCACCTTGTTTAATGGGGTTAGGTTATTATTAAGTTATATATACTCAGCCATTCATATTTCATTTCCCATGAAGGTAATTATATCCACTCATTTTTAGCTATAAGAACGTTGATTTCGAACAACTCAACGTGTAAGATTTGTTATTTAAATCGGTTTCAAATGTATATCATATTGTAATAAATTTGAAGTATGCGCATCTTGTTATAGCGCCTCGTTTGAATGAATTCTTATGGGGTTTTTATTACTTGTTTGATTATTGGAACTCGGTGCAATGGAAATATTCCTTAGCCCTACATAATTAACTAATCTATGTCGCCATGATGGTAAATATGATGCAGTTTGACTGGCGAAATGTGTTTTGAAACCATGAATTTGACTGGCCTAATGTGGCGCAGTTAAATTAGTTCCCTGTGTTAGGAGATAGTTGTATAGCTTCTGCGGCGTGATTTGCTGACAGTACGGAAAGTTGATGAAGAGAAACTATGCAGATGAACGATTGATAATACAACTGGAAAGTTGTGAGATATGTGGTCTTGCATTGATCAAAGTAAAATTTATGTATAGAATGGACACGTCTGGCTTTCTAATTTACAAATGAAGTTGTATAAAATTCTGTGGTGAAATTTGGGGCAAATATGAGACTTCTTGCGGAATCGCGCCAGGGTTTGACACCGCTCGGTCAAGCAGATATCCCTCTGGTTTGTAACAATATTTCATGTTTATACAGACATAAATATTCTTTCAAGAAGAGTTTGTTAATGCGTAATAAAAATGATCCCTGAATGAAGGAAGGTTGTAGAAAGACCGTGTAAGAGCGCGCACGCGATCACGCACACACACTCACGCAAAATTTTGGTATCACGTTTAAACGGTGTCAAGTATTTCAAACTGATAATTTCTAATTAAATCAATGACACGATTTATTAATTTTCCTGTCGTGATTTTAAACATGTAAAAAGTTCGAACTTTCAGAAAATGCTTTACAGTCTTAACTGATCCTTGGTTGCAAGGTTTAAAATAAACCCTGATATATTATATAAATACTCTTAATACAGCTAAACTAAGACTTACAATTTATAGTTGCTTTTATAGATTCAGCGATTAATGCTCATTTACTTGGGTTTATGTCGTAATCTGTTGAAAACTATAGGGCTTCGTCAGTTTTATAATGAAGGAAAAGGCATGTCATTTTATGTTTTATGGTAGCAATGATTTATGCTTACTAAATTAACATCTTACTAGCTATTGATATTATCTATGCGTTTCGAATGTGTGCCCAGGAAGAGCTGTGTTGGTGGCATAGCCGACTCGTCCCCTCCACCCACCAAACCAAATTAAATGACAGAACCATAACGTTTCCAAGAATAATTGTATTTCACAATAAATTGGTTACAATTATGTCCGGTTAGTCCTTAAAATAATGTGTCTTGTGGAACTCTAAGCCCCCATGTCACAGAGATCTCTAGATTACTTGTTTACAACACCCTCAGAAAGATATTTCTGGATCTGGTGTGTATTGTGATACTATCCATCTGTCTGTCTTACCGCCCATCCGTTACCATAGTTCCTACGAATGCTGCTTGGAATGATGTTCCTCTTGCAAGAACCCTCTTCGAGTTTGACTGTCATCTTTGGCTTCCGTCCCATGTTGGAGTCAAGGTCACAGACATCAAAATTTAAAATGCAACAACACTTTTTAATAATTTTCGATTAAAATTTATTTATGCCCTCGTGCCAATAAGACGTCTCGTATAAGTGGTGAATTTCGCATCATGACCCTTTGGTCACTGTCTGGCGTGAGGGGGAGTACCAGTGCAGGATGGTGTGAAGGAGGCTTAGGTAGGAATTTGTATCTGAGAGAATTTTCAGGTTCAGTATACTATTTCAGAACGATGGAAGATTTTATCTTATCTTTTGACCTTTAGATGCAGTCGCAACCTCCAGGCAAATCCAATGGATCATACCGCAAATCGTGCTTCAAATGTATGCTAATAGTTGCCATTCATACCACCTCCGTGTTTTACGAAACAAACATTGGCCCGTGAAATTGCGAATGCATCGAACTCTAGCCGAGGCAGTACGAAGAGATTGTGGTTTCTTTCATGGGTGCGCACACCAGTTATTATGTACTTTTAAGGATGAAGCTGTTTGGATTTGTTGTTATGCCTGTATGCTATTTTGATGTAATGTGGCTAACATATTTTTTTATATTGTACGTGTGGAAATTGTACTTAATCTAACCATACGCTAACTAAAATGACTGCTCCTTGGTGCTCATTAAATCAGCCTGAATTAGTCTAAAGTACACTATTTTTACAGCTATTAAAATAGGAAACATTAATTATGTCAAACTAGACAATACCAGCTTCTGAAAGTGCAAATAATGAATTAACAAATGGATAAAATGTATAAAATGTCAAAAAAGGTATCAGCTATTTTTGTTTTATTTTTTTTACAATTTACTTATAAAGTTCAAGAAGTGAAAATGACCAAGTGGAGCTAGCAGTTTTGTTTAAAGGTGCACATATGGAGTAAGACCAAGCTGTATACTCTATACTCCCATATTCAATAAAGGGAATTAAAGGTTCTTTGAACTTTAACTGAGATCATACAGGGAGTTTGTTGGGGATTTTTTTGTTTGTTTTTGTTTTTTGTTTTTTTGTTGTTGTTGTTTTTTTGTATGTTTTTTTTTCTAAATAACCATTATAGCCAGTGAGGAAACTCGGGAAATTATTTTTCTTTAAAGTTTGAGCCTTATGCAAAATACACATATTTTGAGCGCCCTATTTGCGAAGAAATTTCCGGTATGCAAACTATAATTTTTTTTGGTCTCTTAAATTTATGCGCCAGCATATATCATAGTCATATTTTAGTCTCACAGAAGTAGCCGAGGTGGTCCAAATGCTTACGCTGATGTTTCATGTGGTAGGGCAACGCTACATCATCATTAGACGCTTGTATTGTGGTAAAAGGAACACCACTGTGCAATATTTGGTTAAGTAATTCCATCGGCTTTGATGAGACCCATGAAATAAACGGCCGATAGAAATAAAGTTGGAAGTTAGACACTGCTCCACCTTTTTTGCCTAAATGGAGAAAAGACATTTAAAATTTTGATATATATTGAAATCTGGTAAAGCTTTATGCTTTTATTTTTGCACACACTCCTTCGCCCGTCACCTCTGCTCTCCATACACACATCATAAATGATAATATTGTTGCAGGATTATAAAACCGAAGAGGCTGAAAACGAAGAAGAACTGAGTTGAACTTTGTTGCCACAGTCTGATCCTCATGAACTCCAAAATGATCTTGCAGATACATACAGTCAAATTTCTTAAACATTAAAGCAAATTTAAAACTCATAAGAAAGTTTAAAAGAGATTTATCTTTTCTTAACTCATCCGTTCAGCTATAAATCTTTAGCAAGTCTGTGGTAGTTTGTGACACCGTCTCTGGCAATTTGCGATTACAAGTCAAAAAGCGTTAATCAAGGGCAAGTTCTGCTATTTTGGTTTAAAAACGCGTATTAACTGCACTTTCCGAAGTGAAACAACCTCGTATATGCCTGCAGGGATGTCTCTATTGTGAGAAAGAAACAAAAATTTGACATATACCTTGATTTCTTTCATAGGAATCTGGAACGACTATATATATATATATATATATATATATATATATATATATATATATATATATATATATATATATATATATATATATATATGATATATATTTACTAGGTCTCTATGAGAGTGTGTCTGTGTCTGCTACGCACGTGACGGTATATGGGCTGGTGCGTGCAGGCAATGCGATAGGTGCCATTTACCCACGGACTTAGGTTCGAATCTCCGTCGAATACGAATTTAATTTCTCTAACATGTATGATAGTATTGTTTGTATTAAACTATATATATATATATATATATATATATATATATATATATATATATATATATATATATATATACATGCATACACATATAAATATATATACACACACATACACACACACACACACACACATATATATATATATATATATATATATATATATATATATATATATATATATATATATAAAACACTCAAACTAGAAAATAGAAAAGAGCAAAAATCTGAAAGTGTTGTATAATTCTTTTAATACTATCTTTCCCAAGAATACAAGGTGAAAATTTAAAAGAACTTATATTATTGCGAAATAAATTCTAAATAGTAAAAAATGTTCTATCACAGTCCTAATGTATGAAGTTATAATTAAATTAAAGTGGTGTTTGAAATAAGATCCAGCAATGAAGGTGTTGATGAGCCTGTAGTCTTGAATATAGTAGTATACAATATGTCTGAAGTGTGGTGATATGTAAACAGTATTCCAGTTAGTCCTTGTAATATGATACAAGATGTCCGTGTCTGGATTCACTATAACTCAAAATTCATGTTTCTGTTCAAGAATATTTTAGAGAACTTTGTAATTTTAGAGAATATTAGTTTGAATAAGGAATTCCACTCATAAAAAAAACTGAACAGAACAATGAAAATAATTCTGCTTCTGATGTCGCAATAATGAATCAATATTATATAAACACCATGACACAAAGGCTGAGCCAATGTGTACACACTCGCGCGCGCGGGTTTGCGTGCATGCGTGTGTGTTTATTTATTGTAAATTATCATGTGAAATCGAAATTCTTATTATAAATGAACCAATAATTTTACTCCAAAACGTATCTCCCTCGAGATTTTGCCAAATACAAGAATAATTCAAATAAAATATGTAAATAGTATACGAGGGCTGCGGCTTATTTTCGAAATTATAGGATGTGACCTTATTTTTATGGCATGCAATAATTAGGTAATCTGTTAGTGATTAATTTAGTGTAATAAAAATTCCCCAAACGGAGCACTTGCAAATTCAGTCCATGAATATTCAAAAAACAAAAAGAAAAGAAGTAAAGAAAAAAAGGAAAAAGAATACAAAAGTAATGGCAATGGCATGACGTTATGCTGGACGAGTGCATGATGGTATACTGGACGAGTGCGTGAAGGTATACTGGACGAGTGCGTGAAGGTATATTGGACGAGTGCGTCTATTTTATGAATTTACCATGCTCATGTCTTGAGGGTAACTTACAAATTACGAGAAAGGTTCTTGTATGTTCTTGCTTTCTTTTGTGTGGGTGTGTGGGTTAGTAAATTATTTGCGTGTCGCATGTTTATTGGCTTGTACAGCAGTTTGGCAAACTACACGAAAGCCAATGCTGTATTTGCCTTCATAACACCAGCTGGTAAAATGCAAATCAAAATTTGGACACTGCTATACTCATATATATTAAATGTTTTGATTCTTAGCGTCGATGCTTGCTTCGATTAGGACAGAGCATGTGTGTGTATGTGTCTGTGAGTGTCTGTGTGTGTAATGTATTTTGAGATGAAGTCGCACAATAAAAGGAAAGACCGAATACATGAAAATTTGCATTAAAGAGAAATTACAGCTCTGTCTGCCAAGCATAGGCTTCCGTCCATAGGGGCAAGGGTGGGGTGGGGAACTGCCCCCCCCCGATTTCACATATAAACAAGTTTGAGCCTATATCTGTAAAACTTAATAGTTGACTACATGTTTTCCGCCCCTACCCCAAATAATTATGCAGGTGTCATTGCTGCCAAGACTACTGACTTCAAATTACATTTGAAGTAAATACTCATGAATTTGAGTTGTGCTTTTATTCTTTATGTGTATCGAAATGGAAACACTATTTTCGGAGAATTCGTTCATGACGGTTTATCGCTAATAGGATGAAACTCAAAAGAACGATGATAGCTTGCAGATGTAGAAAATGCTTGTAATTTTCTCTAGATGAGTATATGGGTGTCATTTTCACTCATAGCTCGTTATTAAAACCTAAGCAAAATGGATAAATCACAGATTAAGGCAATTCTATGAAACTTAAAATTAAAAGTTAAATACTATTCATACAGTAGGGATATCCATGCCAAATTTATGCGATATGCGCGATAATTAATCGGGGGAAAAAGCAGAGCTTTTCAAGACACGCCCGTCAAAAATTGACTAAAATTCGGTTCTTAAACGAGAATCTTAAAAATTAAAAAAAAATTGTTTTAGTACGTTCAAAGGAAATTAATACGTTGATCAAGTAAATAAATCGTATTGCTAAATGGAAACCATTTTCTAACAAATAACTAAATCCAAGGTGAACATTTCTGATATTTAACGACTTTTCTTGCTTAAATATAATTTTGTAAACGTTTAAACTGATACTATTCTTTATGAAAACATATTACTCGCAACGTCGTATTTTTAACTTTAGAAAAAAAATTATAGTTGAATCGCCCACAGCTTCTAACCTAGAATTATCAAGAAATTAGTGTAGGACTTGCTACACTTTACAATCTAGAAATTTTGCCATAAGATCAGGAGATATCTTCTTTGTGATTTCCATTTCCATTTCCATTTCTAATTTACTTTTAAAATTTAAATTTTATTCGCACTGTAAAGCTAATAAAATTTCAAAAGCATAAAAGAGAACTATGCAATCAATACATACTTCATTATGTTTTGTTCTGAGTCAGGGGAAAGAACTCATTGAATGTGGTTAAGAAAATAAATCGTTCTTTCCGGCGACACAAAACGAAATACAATTATAGGTTTGTGTGTATGTTATTCGCTGTGTTAAGAAATTTGTTTACCTTAATTTGATATTATGTACCTTAAATTTTCTCCATTGGTATTGCACCTTGTGTGAATTGGTTGTGGCATAACTTGCACTCTATTTCATGTTCTTTATTAGGCTTGCAAGCGCTTAATTTATACCAATTATGTCATTGAAATAATAATAGTTAATTATCTAATTATTCATCAAGATAAATAAAATATTCTTAATAGTACTGAATATATAAAAGAAATAGCATACGGGTGACTTGGAATGTTTACATTTCTGATAGGGTTGAAAGAAGTTTGGAAAAGAACGATTGGTAAACAGTAACCCAAGTAAACTTGTTATAATATCACTTCCATCCTCCATATTAGCATAGTTCAACGCGAAATTTTGCAGCAGCTCTGATAGCCGTTTGCCTCATGCTAATTTAAACACCAATTACCGTCTGTTTTATATTGCTGATAGATTTTATCTTTAATCAGTGGAGACATTTTCCTTTTGTAGCATGTAACTGTTGGTCCAGGAAAGTGCTCCATTCATTAAAACAGACCATTGAGGAAAATATGTTACAGTTACTGAAGCAGTTACAGATACTAATTGCAATTAATGTAAATAAAAAAAGATGTTCGCTCATGGTGATAATTGGTCTCAAGGAAACACTGGCGATGATAGATACTAAACACATGCGGGAGTTGTAACACTTAATCACCATGGTTCAAATTATTTAGGGATAAATCAAGATGAAGCAGTTTGCACCGGGGATATTTGATAACAAAGAAACGAGAAGGCACTGGGAGACAATGTGATGCATTCTTCACACCTTTGACTGACAGCTGGATAGCTGCAGTCCATATTGGCGATTAACTGGAAACAACCTCTAATGGAACTGATAGCACAGATACATCATTGTTTAAAACTTTAAAATTGTATTTTAAGCCCCTCGACACGTAATGCTAATTCTTGCAAGTTAATCAATTATTTTATGTTTGTTCAAGAAACTAAAGACAAAATCGTTCAGGTGTCTTTTTAGAGTACATTTGAAGAAAGTGTCTGTCATGCTGGATATAGCGTTTAGTAACTAGATAATAAATGCTGTGTTTGGAACACAATCTTGTTCCTGCGACGGCGGTTTACATCAATTCTAAATAATTAAAGCGGAATTTGTCTCGATTTATCCCATTTCACACATAATAAAATTTTATCTTGAAAATTCTCTCTTCCTGCCTGGACTTTTCACAGGGGGAGGTTGGATCAATTACAGCATTTCGAGAACTAAATAATGTTAGCTCTGGCGGGCCTAGTGTAATTGCTACAGTTTAGTTTATCATTTATAGACGTGTAGGTCCATAAAAAATATAATTATTTCTTATAGCTGGAAACGTTCACATGAGACAAGTCCTCTTCAATCGGAACATTCTAGTCTCTTCCTGAGGAGAGTCGAATAACTTAAGCTTCTCTTAAGGAGACTCGAGGTAATCATAGTGATACTTTGTAAATTTGTGTGATGGATGAATATCATCTGGCTAGGAATATCAAGATAGCCCCATACAACGATCACCAGGACATGGCAATATAATTTGGCGACCTTTTAACAATCAATTAAATACCCACAGTTTTGATATTTATGACGCTATTCATGAAATTTTTCACCGGAGAAAAGAAATCAGTTTCCGTAGTTTAAAACTATTTGCGTTGTTATTACTGATAACATGATATCCAATCGTTGTAATATTAAAACATTTTTACGACGCAGTAAGAACACTGGGCCAAAAGGCAGTTTATAATGATCGGTATTTACATCGAGGTAGTTTTATATTACGTATTAGAAAAGGCCGGGGATGCTCCGATTGATATTTTCCTGTAAGTAAAATTCACTTCCATCTTAAATGTGACTTCAGCAAGTATTCGAATTTGATCGCAGGGTGGGGTTTCATTTTTTCATTACTCACAGCAAACAAAATCGAACAATGCCAACCAAAAATTTCATAACCTGCTGAGCATATTTTACAGAATGTTTGGCTTGCAAAAAGGACTTTTTTAATCATCAAAGTATTAGAAATTACACCTCATTGTCAATTGCCCTTTAAAAAAGTGAATAATAAGTATTTATAAATCCTCTATATATTCGCTGGATTATAGCCAAATTAAAGACATTTTATATGGGTTTTGTCTATTTTCTTTTAAAATGATACTATTTATTCAGACATTTGTATCTATATATATATATATATATATATATATATATATATATATATATATATATATATATATATATATATATATATATATATATATATATCATTATTTGATCCGAGAAAAAGTATCGATTTTATAGCTCTCCCATAGCTTATAGGACTTCAATTTACACATTACAAGAGTTCCATCGTGACACTGAAGACATGGTTATTTAATTCTTTATGGGTTGTTCAGCAAACTCAAAAGACAAATAGTTGCCATCAGTACATTTAAGCCACTGTATCCCTGAGTTCATTGAATTTTCCTTGTTGGAGTATACGGCATGTAATCCATGTTATGATTCTTACAAGCTCATGGACCAGTACATTTAAGCCACTGTATCCCTGAGTTCATTGAATTTTCCTTGTTGGAGTATACGGCATGTAATCCATGTTATGATTCTTACAAGCTCATGGACCAGTACATTTAGGCCACTGTATCCCTGAGTTGATTGAATTTTCCTTGTTGGAGTATACGGCATGTAATCCATGTTATGATTCTTACAAGCTCATGGACCAGTACATTTAAGCCACTGTATCCCTGAGTTCATTGAATTTTCCTTGTTGGAGTATACGGCATGTAATCCATGTTATGATTCTTACAAGCTCATGGACCAGTACATTTAAGCCACTGTATCCCTGAGTTCATTGAATTTTCCTTGTTGGAGTATACGGCATGTAATCCATGTTATGATTCTTACAAGCTCATGGACCAGTACATTTAAGCCACTGTATCCCTGAGTTCATTGAATTTTCCTTGTTGGAGTATACGGCATGTAATCCATGTTATGATTCTTACAAGCTCATGGACCAGTACATTTAAGCCACTGTATCCCTGAGTTGATTGAATTTTCCTTGTTGGAGTATACGGCATGTAATCCATGTTATGATTCTTACAAGCTCATGGACAAGCATAAAGGAAGAAAAGGCATCATACATTGAAATAAAACTACAATAATATACAAGTTTATGATGAACTGATCCATTTTTAGTATTGCATTTGTCAAGCGTTGTCATTCAAGCTCTCAATTCTACGATTTATTCCAATAGAGATGTGATAAAGACACTGCCGTAGCTTTAGGAAACATTGGTCGAAAAGATGACATAATAATTTATTATTTTTTTTACGTGAAGAGACACCAGAGCGAGCTGCCTTAATTTTGTGGCCTGATCTTTGTTCAAGTGGTTGTGAAAAAAATATCGAAATATTCAGATAGATCGATGGGCAGGACTATAGCTATATGTTTAGATAAATTCATATATAATACATCTATCTCTCATTCTGTAAATAATTTAATAGATTACAAAGGGTGCAAACTGAAAATACGAGCGTCTTTTTCGCTTCATATATTTTTCATCATATTACAATCAGGAAAAAAGGTATTTGCATTGTAGTTCTAAGGCACAATGAAACCTTTCGGTAGGATTTCTAATCATAAATTTCTTCAGTCACATATTTTAATCTGAAACGAAAACGATACACTTTCCATAAGTTTATTATCCTTTCTTTTAAAAAAAATCTGAAAAAATTATCTATACGTATATTCTTTTTCGTTTACTGCAAATCAATTAGAACTAATAACATGCTGCTATTTGTTGATGTTTTGTCCTCTACAAAAAGCGACGTGTTTATCCTTTGTTTATTCCTTACCTGCCCCCTGTCTGTTGTTAATAAAATATTTTTCAGTGAAAGATATATAATAGGCACATGACAGTTATTTGTTTCAGATTTAACACATTGTCTGTGATTGTAATTTCATGCACATGGACAGACGATTAACTCCATCAGACTCCTCATTTGGTCTTTATTTCGAAATAAAAAGCACCAGAGATAAATTTAAATGATGCTATACATATATTTATTAAAAAAAGGCAAATAAACAGCTTTCTCAGGGCATGGCCGACCTTAACACTACAAATCGGTGTATTTTAGCCGCCCTTTTCCGTCGCATCGGGTAATTAATTAAAAGATTCGGCAGAAAGTTATCTGTGGAAAAGATAACTCAAAGATAACGGGGTTCGACAGATGTTAAATTACACTTGCATACTCGGGAAGGTTTCGTTGACTTAGGCGTTGGCTTTGTTGTGCACGTCAAGGATAAAATGTTGGGGGTTAGCCAGTTGCTTTTCATAAATCCGGTAATATATTTATTATTAATTCTTTGCAAAATTCTAGTTTGTATACATTCCATTAGATGGGTTTCGTTTGGTATTTTACGGTAAAGTATGACATGCAGGTTATTTAGTGGAGGGGCAACTGGAATTTAGTTGCTTTCACGATGTCTCATCACGATAGCCAATCTGTGCTAATCCAGTGGTAGGATTCGAACCTGTACCAATTTGGTCGTTAGTCAGGAAATCTAACCAATGAAACATCACGGCGCCGTCAACATTAGTGGACTCTTTCGACATGGATGAGAACGCATGGGCGTATTGTACGTCAGAGCCGGCCTTTTAAGACATGGACGGGGCGCATCTGGTGTATTGTACATCGGAACCCACCTTTTACGACATGGATGCAAGTGCATAGAGCGTATTGTACATAAGAGTAGGCAGGGGGTACACCAAACTGATCAACTATTCAGAACGTCTTTTTCTTAAGCAAAACAAAACATTTAAAAATCACAATACACACAAACTTTTTCAGATTCTGACATGCTTGAATAATTTGTTTTACTTTGTTTATTTGACGTGGAAGAAATCGAAGAGTGTACCTCAATATATAGTTTTTGTTGTGCGAAAAAGCTTTCAGAATTTCTTTTCTCACTTGATATTAGGGATATCAATGATAATTGACGTTATAAACGATATGAGAGAATCGGGGTCTTTATAAGAAGGACGTCAAATTCTTAATTAAACTCTGAAAGAAAATGACAGATTAATTATACTAGTCAATTTATTTAGTGATATTTTGCTAAGATCTAAAGATTTAGCCTGCAGTAGATTCATTCAACGTTTTTCTCAATTAAGGGACGATGCAAAATGAACAGATCGATCGAAGAAAAATTTAAACACTCGTTTCTCGAACTGCTGAAGAAGATTATAAATCAGACCTATACAAGAACTATGAAGTTATTTTGCCTCTTTGTCTAGAGTAAGATGGGCAGATATAACCATTATTTTCACACCTCTGTGTGTGGTAGAACACCTCACCGGAACATTATCTTGTGCATATCAAATGATGTTTAATCATGTTTTATTTTGACAGCAAAGCGTAGATTTATTGGGAAGAGCGATTGCACTGCACATTCTGCAGCAATAAAGTTTAAGAGTTATTCATACTTGTTAGCATCTCACTCACGCGCGTCATAACTAACAGCAATATAGTATTTTTTTTCACTGAATTAATATTCTCCCAAAAATCAAAACTGATATACATCAAAACTGAGTTGTCTGAGGGTTTTTGTTATGAAAATAAGTTGTGTTAATTTGTTGTTCTTCCTATATAAAAACCGTGAATTTTTAAACTGTGTTTCGTTTTATTTTAAAATGAATTGTTATTATTTATTTTACTTTTGTAAGTCCAAGAAGAGACGTTCTATATTGTCAAATGAACGTAATCAGAAAAAAAAAAACAGAGATTTATTGGCAGCCCAATGCTGATAGAGTAAAATCTTAAGAAGTGCTATTGATTGACAACCTAACAAATTTTACACACTAATTAGATCATTTTCTCGTTTTTAGCCGATCGGTCTGAAACGAAAGCAAACTAATTTCTGCGAATTGCTGCAGTCATTTGTAGGCGATTAAAGTTTGATCTTGGAATTTGGCATGCGATGATTTTTGCTTTAGTCGAAACAGTTTGGCTGCACTTATGAACAGTGTAAAACATTGGAAGGGGTTCGCTCCCAATAGAGTGGTCACAATCGGATGTCTTTGAACTGGTTTTGTGTATGGAACACAATCGGTGTCCCGTCTGGTCTTTCCTTAGTACATTCAGTGGTTCTGTCTTTAACGTTCCTATTGGTGTGCCTTAAAGATCTGGTTTAGATGAAATAATGTGTTTTACGTTGTAGCTTTGGCGAGTTTTGTTGTGACAAGTAGAATACCATTTTGTTTAAGGACAAAACACTGTAATCTGTCTTTGGAATCAAACCCAGTATTATGCCGTAGAAGCCCAGCACGCTAACCAAGGATCTTTAATAGTCCAACCTAACGCTGATTACAAAATAAATATTAAAATGATTAGAATGAAATGTCCGATGACAGGTTTTCTGGTGCAAGTTAAGGTATCACTTAATTCTTTTACGACGAGTCTCAGATATATTTTATATTTTTAAATTGCTGCATATATTTTAAAATAGAAAAAACAGTCTTATGACAACATATTGTACAATATAAATTAGGTGTGATACCTGCAATATTCGCTTTCACTATACTCCTATAATGTTAAAACTGTCACTTAAAGTCTGAACTACAATATATAAAGACGACAGAACGTCGTTTTATATGTTGTGCATAATTAATTTATATCATGTGCTGAATTTTATCCATGATTATAGATTATGCATCTTTAACTGTTTTGTGTGATTGACTTTTGTCCATAAATGAGGGTCTACTTGACTAATGTCTTTTTGTAAACAACATATTGCATAACTAATTCTTGCCTATGATTTTAGAAAGTTGACATTTTAAATTGGATCTGAGTTCAGGATATAAATATCCACTTTGATAAAGAAAACCTTATGAACACGATGTTTTACATGTTCTTTACTAAATACTTAGTAATAGACCTGATCTTGTTGGCAACTTAAAATGTTCTAGAAATGAACTTTTGACCATCATTTGGATTCTCATACTGTGACTTAGCTTTTTATGTAAGGGTGAAGTAGACAGAGATTGTTTATTCATACATTACTATCCAAAGAGGAATTAGTCTTATAACAGTGTTCAGCTTTCATTTGAGAGGATTTTTTTATTTACATTATTTACTGGAATCACAGTACTAAATGATACATTCCGGACTAAATTACTTCTTTGTGATTATTATGAATTAGTTTAGAGACAGTTTGGCTTATATTCTTGTGATACAGCAAGAAGGTTAGCACATCACCACATCCCAGACAATTAGTAAATCGTTAATTGCAAGATTGGAATTTACTCGAAACTCTGGACTTCATTCGTAAGACTGTATACTTTTGGACTTGTGATACAACGTTAAGGACAATTTGGATTTTAATTCACTATACTGTAATTTCTATTTAATTTTCATCTTGTCTACAAGAGAACCTAATTATTTGTTGAATTTTAAAAACTGTTTTGGTTTTAGCTCTTTCATTTTTCTTAGTAAGACCATAGAATCGTAACAAATAGCAAATCAGTATATACAATAATGAACTCACGTTTCATAACAAAAACGCAAGATATAATAAAGAAATCGGTGAATGTAAAACCCAATCCACCGAACACGTTCGGTATTTTTAAACTTTTATTCTTGATATAATCTCAGGATGAAGTTGTAAGTTAAATTAGAAAGAGATACAAAAAGAAAAATAGGTCGCGGTCTGCCTTTTTTCTAACTTATACCTCTTAAATTGACACTTTTCATGACTGACAAGAAGACATGATTGTTTTCTTAAGAAATCGATTCTTCTTGGCATGAATATATTTTCTATTTGCTATTTGAATAGGATTCTCCTTGTAACGTTTCCTTTCATTTACCACAACAAATTGAATTTAGACTAATCTTGGCGTGGAATATAGAAACATTCATTTCGATTGATGGCTGATGACGATATTATTATTATATCTTCGTGTCTTAATTTAATTAGTTTAATTTGCGTTACTTTCCATGCCAAATAGATACCATACCAACTGAATTGTTTTACACAAACTTTTGTTTTGGATATTACATTGGTACAAGGTGACCATTTCTACGATAAGCTTGTAAATTCTGCAATATAAATTAAATATTTTAAACAAAAGTTCACAAAACTTCAAAAACTTAAAATAGGATAATTTGTCATTAAAACATATCCCACATATTATCTGGTCGTTTTGAACCTGTTTTTTATTAAGAAATTCGTGTATTTCTTTTGTTTGTTTGCAATATCTCACGACCATTGGGACTTAGAATTTCAATTTATTTTGCTGTATCACACGACCATTGAAAGGTAGTGTTCTATTTCACTTTGCTATAAGATATGGCCTTTCAGATGTAGTGTTCTATTTTATTTTGCATATAGTCATTTAATATTTTATTTATTTCATGATAGTACACAACCATTTGAAGGTAATGTTTTGTTTGTTATAGCACATCACCATTGTGGGGTAGTGTTCCATGTTATTTTTTTATAGCACATGACCCTTGAGGGGCAGTATTTTATTTTATGTTGCTATAACAAATATCCATAGAGAGGTAGTGTTCTGTCATTTTGCTTTAGCTCATGTCCCTTGAGAAGCAGTGTTCCATTTTATGTTAAAATAGTTGTTGTAGGGTTTAACGCCATTTTTCAACACAAGATATGCTATAAATGGCGGCCAGTATTAATGGTGGAGGAAGAACCCTGGAAAACACAGGGAAGAACCACCGACCCACGAGAAGCTACTGGCAGGCTCTCTCACTTACCCACGTTAGCCAAGTCTGGACTCGAATTCACGCAGACAGATGTGAGATGGCAATGATCGGTAACGGTCAGCGCTTTAGACCACACGGCCACTCGGGGTTTCTTTGTTGCTATAGCAAATAGCCATAGAGAAATACCATTCTATGTTATTTTCTATAGGTCATGTCCCTTGAGAAGTAGTGTTCCATTTTATGTTGCTATATCACATGACCTTTGAGGGGTAGTGTTCTATTTCATTTTAATATTGCACAAAGCCCCTGAAGGGTAGTGTTCTATTTTATTTTGCTATGTTACATGTCCCTAGAGAAGTATTGTTTCCGTTTTTATTTTGCAATAGTAAATGACCCTTGAGAAATATTGTTTCTGTTTTCTTATCTTTATGAACAATAATGATATGCTTTGATATCATAAGAGACCAGTCTCCTCTTCAAAGAAATATTGTCAAAAATAAACATCGATTTCTTTAAACTCACAAGAAAACATTTTAAAATTCTTTGTTTTTTTTTAAAAAAATTAAGCACACAACATGTTATAATAACAATGTCTAAGACTGAGCTATTTGATTTGTATGTCTTCTGACTGACCATCATTCTAATTATGTCTAACTGCCCATAATTGTAGATATTTCTGACTGCCATTAATGGACGATATGTCCGGCTGCCTGTCGTTTTAGTTATGTCTGACAGCCCGTTATTGTAGTTATGAGAATTAGACCTATACTGTCGGACATGACAGGGCTCAGATACACAGAAACGAAATCAGTCGATAATACGATTGAGGCGTGTCATCCTCTAGTGTTCGTTAATGAGGAATTTATCTGATGCATAATGCCCGAGAGAGTGGCTTGAAATAACACGGTGCGCCCTGAATGACAATAAGCACATTTAAATAAATTTACAAGGTAGGTGCTGTCGGTCGGACAGCATATAAATTACAAACACCCTATCTGGGTAGGTTTAACTGTGTTAATTCATATGCTGACATGCGTGCGCGCGCGCACACACACACACACACACACACACACACACTTTTTTGACATGGAATGAGGAGTAGTTTGAAATATTCCTGTGATACAATTAATATTATTGGCAATTTTTATTGTGTTTTGTTGAGTTATTTTACACGACGGATTGTATGTTAATCCGAATATAGGTTGATTCTGAATTATATTTATGAAAGTTGGTTTTCATTACCTTAGCAGAAAGAACGGTTCACTTTTTCAATGTATAGTAACTTACAAAATGTTCACAGCTATCTATAGTATAAGTTTACCACTATTGTAGGCCACGTGTTGTCTCTGTTAGATATGTTTTAAAGAAATTGGCCATATATCAGTGCAATATTACCTTATTTCTCACTCACTGTCTATTCTTATCGTAAGAGGTGAAGTCCAATCGACCCATGTCCTTCTAATGCGATCGTGTTCAAAGACAATTTATCCTGGTATCCTTTTGAGAGATACTAGTATATTTGTTAAAGAAGCATATAAGAAGAATGTAATATATGCCATCCTTACTCGCTTATAAGTCGAGCCCAACTTTAAACAACATAGACCCTAATCCGCCGTCGCATAATACACTATAAGATGTGATTCTTTGGTTAATTTACTTCTAATTACTCGTAGCAAACTGCATAGGCCAAGCTATATCGGTACATGGAGGTCTGTGTAGTTTGCAGATGCCCACGACATGTAAGCGAGTATTGACTGTTCTCTGGTCA
>JAEAOA010001024.1:2532500-2587500 GCA_016746295.1 Potamilus streckersoni
TGTTATTTAGTAGCATGTGGACCTTAACCAGTAGTTCACCAAGAATGAAGAATAAATTGTAATCAGACTTTGCAATTATTTTCAGAGGACAATAGGTGTAATTACATCAACCCTAACATTAGTCAGGATTGCGAACAATTTTTCTCCCTGGAAATGATTTTTACGAATATTTCTTACCCTGACATCTACATCCTTATATATCTGCTTGTCGGCTAACCTCTGTGTATCTTTGGAAAGGTTTTTATCTCGTTTCCTCGTACGTTATTGCCAAATATAGTTATGAAAACATGTTAAAAAACGATCAAAACACAATTTTGCATGTCAAACAAAAAGTGTCTCCAGCCATTATGAAAATGATTGACATATTAAAAATCTATTGATGCACGTTGTTGCCTACCATTTGGAAAGACAAAACACTAGTAACACTACAAGCAAAAATATAACTAATGAAATTTAAATATAATAGAAATGTAAGCTGACTATAGGTTTTAATGACTGGTGATAATTCAAATGTATTTGAAACAGGACCAGCCTTAGGCCGATTGGATCGATTCACCGCGCTCACGGGCCTGTAAAAAATATATTTATAAATATAAATATATTTGAAAACGATGGAAGAAAAGTTTAATTTCAATATCATATAAAACTTAAAACTTGTTAAAAGTTTTATTTTCAAACGCCTTGCATCCAGGGGGCCCCGCCAAAATGATCCAAATCGGGCGTTTGCTAAGGCCGTTCCAACGCTTCAACAAGTCACTTGTCGTCTAAATAATCGTATAGCAATTGAAACTGAAGAAACATAAACATAAAACTAAAGGAACAAAATGCACAATGCATTTACAATAAATCGACAATCAGCATATCGCAGGCGACTGCTCTCATTTAACAGTGTCAACGACTAAGTTATCTAAGTTATAGCACAGAACAGTAATGCGCATGGCAATTTTAACCATCAGTCAGACTGGTTTACGATTGCTGCTTAAAATACTGATAGTTCATTCTATAAATAAACCAGACTGTGTGTGTGTGTGTGTGTGTGTGTGTGTGTGTGTAAATTTCTGAAATTTGTGAATTTTATTCTTGACATTTTGGAATTAAAGTGCTTTTAACAAGGAAAAGATATATAAGAGAATATTTTGCCCATTTAAGACACTTATGCAAAGAACGTTGTAATTTCGATGTTTGTACCTCTCGTGTCCATATCAAATGTACTGAAATATTATTTGCATTAAGAATTCTAAACTTACGTGAATACTTAAATTAATATCCAAATAAAAATATAAATATTTTCTAGAACAAATTGTTTAATTAAAACTGGGCTTTCTGATGAAAAACGTGTGAAAAAGTACTGGGTGACATTTCGCTTATGTGTCAAGTAAAATTGAATTTGGAGGTAAGACTTTTTAGTCAATCAATCAAAGTTGTTAAAATTTTGTTTCCCAAAGCTGTAGTAAAGTTTTAAATTATGCGATAAATATACCTTATATAAAAGTACAATGGCGATGTGATTCCAAGGTATGCGCCAGCCATTTCATGATGGCAGTGGTGCTGGTACGCGTCAAAGTCGGCATGTGGTGGGTGGGGTACATGTGTGGGTTGGTCATTGATGGGTCTTGTTCAGTAACTAAACCTGGATTCGATTCTCTAGTAATAAAATAATCATCAGGATGGAGATCCAAATCTCAATTCATCAGATGAAGATTTTCTTGGACTGTTAGTATGTTTACGACTATTGAGCGCAAAACCAGTTAGCTTAGAACAAACGTTCGTTTCTCGTGCTGAGGAGTAATTGCTCTTTATTGACCAAACAAAATTTGATTTTATGGCTCATTAAAGAATATTACGCTCACGAGAGTCTTCAAAAACACGCCACTGATTTCAATTAAATGTTTCTATAAGCATATAGGCCAATCTTGTCTAAACGTGGTCAATTTATTATTGTGAGCAACACCTATAATTTAAGACGGCGATAATGACTAAAACATGTTGCGTAAAACTCTAGTACCAATTGACATGATGAATCTATTCATTCCGTTAATGCTGGTGTCAATGAATGGCATGTATAGTCACATATGTTAGTAGCGTCTAATTAATCATATACATTCATACAAACACGCCTATAGATAGTTCAAAATTCAAAAAACTCTTTCCGCCTGTTAGCTTTCGTGATACTTTAGCCAAACTTTGACTACAGTTTATAAATAATTAAAGTACAAGTTGAGAAAAATGTAGACTTCTGGCTAAAAAAACAGTTTTAAATTGATGTAATTCCAATTTTTATGAATGTCACAAATTTGCTGCAATATGATTTGATGTAAACGGTCACGTGTGACTTATCAGGAATTTTTTACACATCGATAAATTCTGGGACTACTTTCGGTTTACAATATAAATAAACATTGCAGACACATTATTGTGAAAAGATTGTTTCATCTTTTAAAGTTTTAATTCAGCAAATAAACATAAGTAATACCCTTTTTATACTTGTTCCACTATTCTTTGATTGAAATGCATAGTTTACTATACAATTTTGAGTTGGTCTGCTACATAGTCGAGAGAAATGGCCGATTACGATGATTTATTTCACTGCAATTTCTTGCGGATTTTAGTAATCAATTAGATAAAATGGAGTTAAAAGAAATAACAGCAGCGACTGAAGCAGATGGAGATGTATTTTATGATATTGCGATGAAAGTTAAAAGCGCTGAAAATGAAATAAAACAACAGATAGATAAATTCCCTCTCTGCGCACCACATGACCTCCGTCACCCTAGCCATACGCAACCACAACAATAATACAAAGTTCTTCGGACTTTATTTACTTTGTGAGTGATTAGGTAAAATTTAAGCATCGATAAATACCCAACCATGATCATTTAATCCTATAATAATAATAATAATAATAATAATAATAATAATAATAATAATAATAATAATAATAATAATAATAATAATAATAATAATAATAATAATAATAATAATAATAATAATAAGTCAACATAATTTAGTCATGCGTTGTCACTTTGTGGTGTCTATAAAAGTGATTGATAGTGTATCACTTCAAATCTTTTTTTTCATGTAGTAAATTATACCCTCTGTAAACAAGTAACATATTTTTAAAGAGACTTATCTCAGTAGTTGTTACCTGGAAGATATCTCATGTCTTCAACACTGCAAGGAAACTGAAGATTATCCTATTTCCAACAGTGCTAGAAAACTAAAAACATTTCATATTTCGAGCAATGCGAGCAATCGGAAGATATGTCATGTTTTCAACAATGAAATTCTGAAGATATGTTTTTAACAGGGCTAGGAAACTGCTGACATTTCATGTTTCCAATCAGACAATATGTAATGTTACCAATATGTTAATGGAATCTGGAGATATTTAATCTCTTAAACGGTGAAAGAAAATGTATAGATCTAGGTATGTGTTATTTTGAGTTGGACAGGAGTTGAGTTGGACAAGTCATATATATTTAGTTTATCACCAATAGCAAAAAACAAAAACAAATCAGTAAACTGGGGGATTCCTAAAAGAGACTTATAGGCCCGTATTCAGAAAACTCCCTAAATAATAGACTAAACATAGAAAAAAGTGAAGAAATGTGGATACAGTCAAGTTCTTTTGTTCTTATAAATATTTTTTACAAGCTCTCCTATCAAAGGTATGCCAAACGGGACATAACATATATAAAAGAGGACTTACTCTGTAAACAGTTTTTTTTAAAAAAAATACTTTTCTCAAAGATAGAATATCGTCTTCTAGGTTGCAATTTTGAAATTTTGAAATTTTGAATTATTGTTTACTTATCGCTTGAAATATTGTCTCTCCGTCCATCTAAATTTTCCTTATAAATCTTGAAGCAAGTTCGTTATATTTGCCTATAATCTGCACTTGATCTCTTGCCACATTTATTTATCTGTCTTAATTAATATTATTTCAAAACCCTCCGTAAAATCAAGTATAACAGATTTCTTGTACAATTTCAATTAAGCCCTTTCAACATTAAATTTACTTCACTTTATTTAAAATAATTCAATCTATTTTACATTTTCGATATTAATTTTATGTATTAATTTGATGATAACAACTCGTGATAAATTTATCGTGTAAAATATCCCACTGTGAGAAGTGGGTGGATGATATAATATGAAAACAATTTAATTAATTGCATAAATAAGTGAACATGACATTCGAATGATACACCATTCCATGCAAATAGAGTTAGAAATTTCACGCAACAATGCAATTGGCCTTACCGATAAAACAGATTTCATCATAGTATCGAGTGAATGATATCGAACTCAAATTGTCGGCATGTCAGCATAACCTGGATGCTTCCGGTCGTTTCCAAATTAATATTGCTGACAGGTCAGCGTTGTCGAATTTATTTTCCTTCATGCTTTTTCACTCTTATATCCAACGTCTTTGGGTCACCAACCGTTACTTGGTTGCAGTTTTCACTCTTTCCAACATTATAGCACAGGTATACATGGTTGCTATTTATTTTTTCTTCCGTCAAATGAACAAATTTAATACGCGAAGTAAATATTTGCCAGATTTGACATCTTCTTTCTTCTTATTCCAACTCTCTTTACTCAGATATCGTCTCATTGTAATGCAACAGAACAAAGCTAATGTGGTCAGATCGTAACTTGATACTGATATATTATCTTATTTACATGAAATTAATATCTTTTTCCTAGCTGCTACCCGCATTCCTAACTGGAAGTATGTCATAATTAGACCTGTTTGATAGCCATTACGTCCCACCGTGGACTATGAACCACCAGACGAACAATATCGGTCGACACCCCACAACTTTCTTCTTTAGGAGACTACACATCTTAACTATACAAATGAATTAATGGACTTCACGTCTTGTCTTAACTCCATTAATTGCTCTTTAATGATTCATTGACATAGACATATTAAAATACCCGATACATTTCAATAAAGACATGTAAGTTCATTCTTACATTTCACATCAGACAAATGTAAGAAATTTATACAATACATTATTTCTTTTACATACCAAGGGCAAATTCCGAATACAATCGTATAAACAAAATATTGTATGACATTCTTACAACACATAAATCATATAATACTAACACAATGAATGCTTAATTAATTTCTAATTTAAACGAATAAATTTAACAGTTAACTACAAACTTATAGCATTGATTTAGAGAATATTTTGTGATTTCCCGAGACTTGCTCCTTTTTTGAAGCCGAATATCACCTTATCGTGTCGCTCAATTTTTTTTCTAGACACCCGTCCCTTGAACTATTTAAACTAGAAAAGTACATTTTACTGATTTAAGAGCCATTATCCCCTTTTATAGAAAAAATTGGACTGCCGAATTTGGCAAGAAAAATTACCTAAAATATTGAATTTCGTCTGGGAAACACACACCTCCTTTAGCTTAGCCACTGAGGATTAACTTTATGTAACCGTCAAAATTTCAACACGCCCATCAAAGTTAGAATAATTCTTACTAGTTCGGTGTAACTCCTCCTTACAAGAGGTTGCTATACGCTACCCTAGGAGGGAGACGAACAGTAAACTTCCTTTCTCTGAACTGTGTGTTCATTCCCCCTTTCCCACTGGAGGGCCTTATCTGCAACTAAAGATTCATGCGCTTCTGGGAGTATGCTTCCCAACTGAAAAACAAAGCATCTTTAGTGGCAGATAAACTTAATATATAATCATTGGAGAAAGACAACAAACAACACAAATTAAATATACATTACACAAAGCAGCCTATTTAAAAGAACAAGATGAGGAATTTCCTGATTTTTTTTAAAAAGAAAGGCATTAATTCTTAAACCATCCTTTGTTCTCTAGAAGCAATAATATACACAACAACAATGTGAAGCGAGTCACGTGAATCGTAATTAAAATTCATGGGCAAAATGGGAAATGGACTGAATTGATGTTGAGTGCGCTATTTTAGTTTGGACCTATGTATTAATTGACACGAAATTCTAAAACTGACATTTTCACACCATCATCTGAAATGTTTTCTGTATTAAACTTATTAACATTTTGAGAGTGCGTTGCTTTGCATAAGGTTGCATGTTTTGCAAAACTGTTAATGGTCCTTTATCGGATCATTTATTTTAAGTCAACAAACCGCTAATACGTTACAATGACCTCGATTTTGTTCCTTCATTTTAGATAAATCTCTGGGGATTTTTTGGTCTAAACATTATGTAATATTATTCCTGTTGAAATTATAAAATCAACTTCTTACTGTAAATTCTATTCTTCTTATAATTACTTCGTTTTGGTTTAGCACCATTGCTATTCAGAATAACATTTCAGTTGTATCATTTACACCCATTTCCTTGTTATGCATATCAATGACGTGTTCATAATTTTTGTCCATGAGTGAGGATTGTGTAATTAATGCCTCCCTAATTTCTGCAATGATTCTAAGAAGTAAACAAGATGTTTATGTGCGTTTAAGACCTCACCATTGTTCTTGCGAGTTTTTTTCCCCCCGTCGGAAATTTATTATATTGAAGGTCAAGTGATATTTTGTTAATGTAGCTGATTTGTTAAACAATGTCATCTCATTCCTTTCTTATGATCAGTCTGTCGAATTGTTTTAGTTGTGTTTAAATATTTTGAGAGGAATTATGTATGAAAATTATTTATTCGAATTAAAAACTGATTATTAAATATTTGGAGTAAAACTCCATTTTGGGACTCATTCAAAGACATTTTGGATTATATCATTGCCGTATATCAAGTCATTCAAGACTTTTGGAATTCGTTCAAAACATTCTATGATTTAAGATTTTTAAAAAATTTATTCACTAAACGATGTGTCTTTTGAATTTCCACTTTGTTTTTGAGGAGATAAGCTATTTGTTATATTTTCCTGAAATTATTGATTTGACTTCCTTTCTGGTACATAGTTTAAGACCATAGAATCGTAACACTTATTATTTTAAATTATTGAAGTAATTACCCATTATTCAGCTTTAACAGATATCTGAATGCAGTGTAATATATCTAGGGTATATAGTATTTGTGCTTAAATTTAGGTTTATTTCTTTGCTTCATGTTAATAATTATTTATTGATTGTGGTTTGTTGGTGATGGGAACACATTTCTCAAATCCGAGTGATTAGCTGATTTGTAAGAGAAGACGTAATAATTTACAGGATTCAAGACTTTATCATGGCATGGAAGCTTTGCAAAATACCCCCCCCAATATTTTAATATAGGGAATTATCTGGATACAGTTTTAGGTACACTTGTTTAATAATTTGAGTTAAGAATAATATTTTGAGTTATCTAGTTTGGTAGTGGGTTTTTTTTATCTTATGGTGAGAAGTAATAATATGCGACTTCAAAAGGCGTCGTAATATACGACAAGTGAATAAAACAAGAAAACCCATGCACGTGTGAAATTAGATTTTCGTGAGGAATGAACATTGGGTGACTAAAGAAAATTTCTGTAGCATTCGTGCTTTTAAGATCCGTTCAGTTGACAACGACTGATATCTTGAGGGTTTTGGGAATATGAGCAACATGGACGTTAAGCAAGGCTCACGCAAGTTGTACGATTTGCTAGGTAGTGACAAATTTGGTACCATATATAACAACAGTTTCAAGATGAATATTTTTATTAATAATGTCAATAATTATTTCTTTTTTTTTGATTCTTCATTATATGTTCGAAAACTAAAGAGGTGTTATGATTTTGATGTTTAACTCATATTACAGCTACTTGCAACTTACGTCAAAATGTGTTTATAAGGTTTCAAGATAGGTATTGTAGAAAGACAGGAAACACGAGCACAAAGAAAACGGACAGCCATGATTGTATTAGATATCTAAGTTTTCTCTAAACTGCTATATGGTAGTACTGATCACGAAGAAAAGCCTAATGAAAAGCAGATCAAATAGTTGTATTGCTGAGTTCTTAGCAAGGAGCTAAACTTGATGTTGATAACATGTACATCCATGAAATTTTAGAAGTAATTGCACTGATAACACTTTCAATTAAGAGGACTTCCGAATGCTCACATGCCACATATCTCCTTCACAATCGAGATGTTGTCCGCCCAATATGGTGTGAAAACCAATGCATCAAAGAAGAAAGGGGGAAATTGATATGCATCCTGATTAAAACCCCTTTTAGGAGAGATTAGCGTCATAAAAATCTTATCCTTGATATATTATAGTTAAAAATGAAACGTACACACATGTGAATGATCTGATATTTATAACGCCAGATTGAAAACATTTTGTAAACATTTTTGTACATATGCAACCCTGCTGGAAAAGTTCCTAACAATTTTGATACTGATGAAAATTATTGAGCATGTCTTCTTTGGTTGCAACTTTACAAGAATGTAGGGCTGTGAAGTAGTTATCTCCCTTTACCATGAATAATTGACCGAGTTGCAATTAAATCCAGGACTGACGTTCTTAATCTACACTCTGATACTTAAGACAAACTTGTACTTTCAAAGAAATGCTAATTCTTTGCAACCTTAAAATATGAGAGGGAGAATATTTCCAACGAATAAAAAGAAAATGTAAGTCGCGGTTATTGTTTTAGAAATTACAGATTCTTACTAGCATTATTTGAAGATGTGTTCGTGTCATTCAGCATACATTCTTTTTGTCTACATGTCTTAGGATATTTTGTCGTCTTTACTACAGAATGTTTTAGATTTTAAAGATCTAGATTTCAGATTCCAGTATTGCATCTAGCACCTTTATCCCACTGTACCACGTATTACCAATGTTTGGGAGGAGCATGGTCAAAGTTTAGATCTCGTTTCCGCCCCAGGGACACTAAAGCATCAATTGCATTTTCGTTCACAGTCTCTCCTCACACAACATAAAACGTATCTACATGTAAAAGTATAATTGGGATAACGTTCCCTATACTCAGGGGACACACATGGTGATAAAGTTGAAGGTTGTTTCTTGGGATGGCTTTTTTGAAGTTAGAATTTTTTGTGATGAAGCCGATAAGATAAATGAAAAACTGGTAGGTTTTAATTCAATGACATATCTCAAACTGTTTTCGGAATTAGAATTGGAATACACTCATTCACACATATCGAACCACCAATATATTCATGTTTAAAAATAATCATGCAAACAGACATACTACAAATCGTAATATTTGTATTCATTATTTTTTCTGGTGTTTTGTTGAGTTTGCATACGTTACATCCTAATTAGCTGTTTTACCGAAATAGTAAAGTTTTAAGGTTTTTCACATGTTTTAACAAAGTCATTAAAATCCGTTTTAGGATAATTGTACAAACCTATGGAAAAGAGCAGTTTATCGTTTTAATGGACACTTTATCTTGTCATTGATTTATATGCAAACAAATATATCCAGTAATTATTATTCACAAAATGGTACAGCTAGACCCTTCTCAATTGTCAGTTCTAGGCAATAGTTCGTAACTTACATTATTTTAAATCATAACGAATATTGAGATATGCGTTTCAGATTTAAATTTGTAATAACAAGGTGCAAATACATCTTTCATGAATGCCATAATTTTAAAACAAAAATAAGATTCTTTTCTACTGTTTTTATTATACATTGATGATTCTTGTTTATTTGCGTGTACGTGTACGTTAAAAAATTAGTTTAGTTTTTTTTAACCAGAAGATTTTGTTATCATAGTTAAAGATGTAGGACTAAACAACCCTTAATGATGTGTTAATCCCATTCGTAACAATATAATCCCGTCCCGTCCTAAAGTATAACATAACAAGGTACTTTTAAAATCAATATTGCATAGTAGAATTTCTCTAATATAGATACGTTGATAACACAAAACGTTTATCTCACTTAATTGGATATTGTACGTCATTCTTCAGTAGTATAGACTATGTATTTCTTGGGTTGTAAAAACATAGCAACAAACAGCATTATTTTCATTTTTAAAAGCACTAGAAAAGCAACCATGACGCAAAAATGAATTATTAAATACATTAATAAAACCATAAACTCAAGTTTACGATCGAATCTGTTTTAAAACAACAACAATAAGCACCCTGATATTCATTATTAGAGAACAACACCCTAATGCCCCCGACGACAAGAAACATTTTTGTCTAGATCAAGTAGTATACAATAGTGATTCTGCAGAATGTGATCCTTGGTTCAATCACAAATTAGCTTGTTCTTAAATAATAAGGATGCATTATCTGTATACTATTAACAAAATAGTGCCTTCGTGGTTGAAACAATTTTTAATAAGAAAAAGTAATTAAAAAGAATGCATCAGCAGAATAGAAAGCATATTATTTTTCATTTAATTCTTGAGAGCTCAAATGCAAATATTATGTCACGAAAATAAATGGAGCATAAAAAACTGAATATATCAAGCTTCAAAGAACCATTTCAGAAAGAAATAAAAAAATTTTCGAAAGACATTTTGTGGACATAGTGCATAATCACATCAATCCGTGAAAGAAATCCGAAGCAACGTAGTAATTGTAACAACTTTGTAGACAATAAAAAAACTTGCATTATCAATACCATTACTATTGGATATTTCTGCTAAAATGTTTATAAGAAGATTCTGATAAACTTGGCGAAGAAAGTTATAATCTCAGTATTATGCCAGTTTATCATTTGAGTGGTCCTGAACAGATATAATTGAAAAAAAGCAATTGCTAATAAATATACTCTAAATAATTTGCATCGAAAAATGAATTTATAGAAAAATTGCAGTAACAGATTCATACGTAACAAAATTAATTTTAAAAAAAACATTTTTTTTTACATGCGTATATTTTACATGTTCTTATTGTAGTGGCAATAAGATTATTGACAAAAAAGTTGCAATACTCGATACAATTGGGGGTGGGTGGGCGAAATTGTGCCAATACTACTAAGCGTAGCTGGTAATATAATGAAGAAAATAAATAAATCAGGGAAACAAACTTGGTAATAATTACTTGAATATATGGAACGACTCTAACAATATATGTTTCATAGTCACAAAAGAAGCAAATTTCACACTAACATTTAATTGAAAAAAAAATAGTACCATAATAATTGAAGAAATTAAATCAGCGTCGAGATAAGTATAGATTTCAATCACGAGACCATGAACTTAATCAATATATTTTCAACTTTAAGAAGGTAAAACTATACGTATGGAAAATAATATGCAGAAAAAATAAAGAATTTGGCCCAGTGTAACTACATTTAATTCTCAGTGAGATATAAAGGTAAATGTCATGAAGCAGATTGTTGTTATAGTAGACTGCCTGTGAATATATGAAACAGAGAGTCGGATTTAAAATATGCTGGATATACTAAGCACAAAAATTAGTCCGGACATAAATAAAGTCATGATTACATATTGGTCTTTAGTCTCTTTTTAAAGATCGCTAACGGCCAGTAGGATGACATTTATGCTGATTAAAATAACTAAAAACAACGGCTAATAAGATGATATTTATGTTCATTAGAATAAGTAAAAATAACGGCCAATAGGATGACATTGTTGCTGATTAGAATAACTAAAAACAACGGCTAATAATATGACATTTATGCTCATTAGAATAACTAAAAATAACGGCCAATAGGATAACATTTATGTTGATTAAAAACGCTAAAAATAAGAAGCAGATCTTAATTTTGAACAAAGATACAACATATATGTTTACGTCATTGAATTTAGTCTAAACCCAGGAAAAGATCATCGTTGTGCACGATATATATATATATATATATATATATATATATATATATATATATATATATATATATATATATATATATATATATATATATATATATACCTTATAGTTTAGAAAAATATAAACACTACTGTAATAAAAATACGAAATAAACATGGAGGATTTAATTCAAATTTAACAGGAATTCAATATATATGTTAATGTTTAGAAAACAGTTGACGATCTTTTTAAGATATTTCTAAATTATTTTTTTTATTGTAAAGGGTGATTGCAAGAACACAAAAATCAACCATCATATGCAAATAGGGGATTGAACAGACAAAACCAATTTTAAATTAGGAGATCGTAATAACTCAGCTGGAAAACACGGTGATTCGCCGCATTTAGAGTGTAGTTTAATTTGGAAATATCCAACATATACACCGCTATTTACTGACAGGTTTTCTGAATACGATTTCATCTAATTGCCAAGAACGAGATGGAACACGATCCAGCTTAAGAACCGATGAAAACTGCAATGTATGAAGTACTTTATAATCGACAAATTTGAAAAAGACCACAAAAAAGTTTTGGTAATAAAACAGATATTTTCGATTTATGATGTTATGCATATTTGATTTGTATTGTGTGATTGACCTTTATCCATAACTGCAATCGAAAAATAAAACACTATAAACTATAGATTGGAAACATTTAGATGAAACTACTGGAAACTAATTTACTGTACAGCCTTATATCGATATGCGAGCAAGAACTACACATATAGATGTGTCGCTTTCAAAACTGTTCCGTTGTTTCAATTTATTATGAAAATTCCCGCTAATACAAATAAAAAAAGAAATTAATGCGGGCTTCCCTATGAAAGGATGGCTTTATAAAAAATAAGAAATAGGCACAATTAAAAGAATCCAAAGGAACCAAACGTGGCTTCCTTATGTCAGCCGACTTTCTAAGAAACAATCCGCTCACTTAAGATATACCAGAGTTAGTTTTTGGGCAGTGCAGGATTACCCATTAAGCAGAATAGGCACTGGCCTATGGGCCCCACGCCTTTTAGGAGGTCCGCGACAACAAATATAAAATAATATTGAATTGATTTGATCTTTACGTATTAGGAGATAATTTCCGAGGCCCCCCTCCCCTCGAGATTTCGACTGCCTAGGGGCCTCCACAGGGTTTAATCCGGCACTGTTTCCTGGGATGGTTTGCTTTGTAATAAAGTAACCTTAGTATTTCATATTATGTCGGTAATTTTAAGCAAGGAGTTTATTGCTCGCTCCCAGTATTGTTTATTCATCACCTGGGCTTCTATTGGTTACGCCATATGTAATCATAATTGAGGTTTGCAGTTCAAATAGTATACACAACAATAACTTGCTTTAATGATACTTTTGAAATTCATGCTAGCTAAAACATTTTCATATGCACTCACTGAATGTATTTTTAAAAAAATTATTTTTATTTGCGAGACACCGTCATATAGTTAACCTGGGTAACATACAATCTTGGTCAGGTGCATCTTGTAAATTCTCATGCGTGAATGGCAGGTGTCTTCAAGATATTCTCGTCTCTTTTGCGATTTTGTTATTTGACATAAGCGATACACACTACAGTAAGGATGCATACGCAAGCCAGCATCTGCTACATAGTTCACGTGATAAATAAAGAAGGAATATATGAGACCAATGCAAGGCTAGTTTCTTTCATTTTATTTCCAAATAAGCGTATGTTTATCATTTTATGGTACCGTGAAGAGGATGGGTGGGTCACAAATTCAACACAAAATTATTTCTTTTCTTATTTGTATAGAATAATGGAGCAAATATGATTGAATATATTGACAAAATAATAAGCTTTCAATTTGAAAGAGAGAGAGAGAGAGAGAGAGAGAGAGAGAGAGAGAGAGAGAGAGAGAGAGAGAGAGAGAGAGAGAGAGAGAGAGAGAGAGATTACATTTAATGATATTAATCGTGAATTTAGGATTTATTTTTCTTATCATTTGAAAGAGAAACGATGCGCTTGAAAAGAACAACATAAAAATAAAACCTCTTGTTTTAATGCGTCTCTCTTTATGTTATTTGATGGTTGCTTAATTTTGATTGAGACAATTAAGTTGCATCATGTAAGGAGCCGCATTTCCTTATTCAACTACTTACAGTTTGGATGCATCTCGGTTTTCTTTCATGCCAAAGAAAAAATTCTAAAGGAGCCTAAATTTCAAAACAGATAAAACGAAAATCATTGCTAATATATCAGTTATTAATTTGGGTCACCCATTGTTAGTTTATTTGTCCTATTCCTCGTCTACAAATACTGTCTGTCCATGTGCTACACATAAATTTTTTTCTGAGGCTCTTTCGCAGGCCTGTCCACTTCTACATCCATCTACAACACAGTGCACCATATTTGCTGTACAAATGCACAATCGTAAGATATATCACATATACATGTACGTGGGGAAATTAAACACTTTAATGGATAGGTTAAATAGAAGCGATAAATGTACGTCACATACATTTTTACACGATGAAACTACCGATTGTTATAATATTTTCATTTAAAAAAGCAGATTTTAAAGTCTAATTAAACATTTGTATGGTGTGCGTACATAACAAGTGAGCTTTATTTATGATTATAATAATATTACACGTTTATACATGATAGGTGGCCAGTGACCTTTTAGATTGTTACGTGAAAGAATTTCGTCATCCAAAATCTCAAATTCGTAGTGTAAATAAGCTTTACTTTTCGTGTGCGGTAGTTTCTCATTAATAATGCTGTAATTAGTTTAAAATTATGTGGGTTTTTTTTTGTTACGCGCACCTGTTTTTCTGTACAGCTCATTTGGATGTACATTCCTTGCCGAGCAAGATAGTTTACATTCTGTTCTAATAATATATTGTCAAGTGTTCTTCCGAAGTCCAGCCATCAACGGTGTGATTCGTATACCGTTAACACTAATTTTGCTAATGATAATATGTTTGTATTCCTTGTTTTAATGACCGGTCCGCTGCTTCTGTTATTATTGATTATTTGTACATCACTGTGAATAAAACATATTTGGTTAGCCTTCCAGTGCAATCATAATTTTATTCCCTTTCTGAACTGAACGACTTTCGATGCTCAATTTTTTATTGCATAGAAAGCATCAATCTTTAAAAGCACGCATGCTCTATCAGGATGACACCTAGTAAGGTCTTATTAGCTACTGCATCAATAATTCTCGTTCTTATCATGTGATGAAAAAATTAAGCAATCACAGTACTGTCTTTTTCCTTAAAATATTACCTCTCTCTATATCAGAAGTAATTGATTCGTACTGGTGATTAATGTCTTTCATTACCCTTCTATGCAATTTCAGAACCTTTACAATTGTTGTAAATATAAAATCTCCTATGTCTTAACATGTGTGTTGTTAGTATGTCCATTAACTTTAATATTGAAGAAATAAGTAAAATGCGGTTAAGACAGTCCTAATCTAGATATCACTCCAAGCAACATAGCAAACATTTTATTGAGCTTGAGTGTAGTTTGCGAAAGAGCAAGTGTTCGTGGTGGTGGTGACAAAGTAATAGAAATATATTCGTAACATAGTTAAACAAGAAATAAAAGATATTAATAAAAGATATTACCAATTATATGCCTTGTATCGCTGGATTTAAGAATTTTACCATTTCTGTCCTTCATGAATATATATTTTGTCTTCACGTTCTCTAGCTCCGTTATTTTGTTTCATCATCTATCTGACATAATTGTTTGCCACTGATTGCCAGCTGGAATTCAATTATATATCACACAATTATTTGTAGTACTATGTATGTCTAGACTCAAAGTATTTGATTGGCCACCTCCAATGTGTCAGAAAATACATTACATTTGGATTGAATGTTGATATTACTTCTTCTGAGAGTAGAAACACGTATGTCTATTCCATTTTTTTGTAATGTGAAAACATTTACTTTATTTTTCAGCAGGTTTTACTCTAGACGTCTGCTGTTAGAGCGCCATAATTATATTTATATTTGTAAACATCTTTTACATCTTTGGAAAATACAGTAGTAGGAGGAATGGCGAGTTCTAGCACAAAGACCCCTAAAATGCCCCAAACAAGTACAGATCGACCACCTCGTCAACACCCCCACGATCAACATCTTGTTGATGACCAAAACATATGATACATCGTCCTCATCGATGTCATCATTCTTTATGAACTATCTCATATGATAATATATTCGATGTACTTGTTTGGGGCACTTTAGGAATCTCTGTTTATGTCCAGCCTTTACTCCTACTACTGTTACTGTCAAATTTTCAAACCTCATCACCAATGATCAATGTTTCCGCTGTGGATATCAGAAATATTTCATTGTCGCGATGGTAAAGACTAAACTTGACTTTGCCGTTCACACGGCGACGACATTCAAACAAATCCTTCATTTTCAGCTTGTTAAGAGGATATCTTTGTCAATACAATATACTTTTGATCGATCGAGATCGATGGTAAGTTTAGTATATTTTTGCTGACTGATCGGATCGAGAGAGTTTTTAAACTCCGCCGATAACCTCTGGCTCAACTGTTCGAGGTAATAGACCCGCTGCCATCAGATCTGATGAGCGACAGTGTTAGCTTATCACGAGCTGCTGCAAAACATATACCAGATGTTTCAATATTAATTTCAACTATCACCTGTTTGGCGTTTATCGTTAGATATTTGATCTTGCTATCGTAGCAGTTGTAACTATGTGTAAATGTCAAATTTTCAAACATCTTTTACATTGTTCACATAAAATTACATGCCCATGACACATAATGAGATTGAGTAGATCTGTTTCGCGACAGTGTTCAAGTCCAATTGTATCTAAACCATTTTCGAAATAATCATAGAAATTAATTGATCCACGTTTGATGATGACATGTTTCTAGCTTATGACGATTCGTTCGAATAGCCATTGCTCTTTTAAAACTGACGCCGCCGTCAAGCGCGTATTTTTAATGATCAAATTTCATAAACGTGAATACATTCACGAGACATAATTTTTGCCTTTTTCGCTATATTATTATTGTCTAACCATACCGGGATAATTTTACTGCGCAGTCCGATGAAATATTTGGTGATGCTCGAGTTCGTTTCATTCTTAAACTTACCAACAACATTTTTTTATTCGTGTAGACATGAAATTTACTGCCACGAAGGTAATCAGAAACATCAATGAGATGTCGATTGTCGTGCATATCTTTATAGACATCCTAACATTCGATTTCATACACGAGCGAGTAGGTATCAGTAAACAATAATCTACTGGATGGCCACTGACCTTTAACAAAATTATAATGAAATTCATACATTAGCCACTTTAATAAATCTAACAAGGAAACTCCAACGTAAATCGGCTTGTTTAGTTTTAGATTATTAAACCCGTTGTATCGCAACAAAAGTTTCGTTATGATTTTGTATGCTGACAAAATCATCGTCTGACACAAGTTTGTTTCTGCGATGGATATCTTTCACTAACTCAACATTTACCGGTTTATTTATATTTTCCATCGTTTTACCAAAACCGATATTATTCGAAAGCTTAAGGGAGTTTTTCTTAAACTCAGTTTTCGCCCCAGCTCTTCTGGAAGTGTTTAGGTTAATATAACCTGTCATCCACAGCGATTTATTAAATTTTAGCATACGATGAACTTTTCTCAACACGACACCAGCATCTACTGCTTGTTTAAGAACCTTGTAACGTAAAGCATAATTTTTCTTATCGAGTAAATTTGGTACTACTTTTTTGACCAGAGAATTTTGCCGCGATGATGCTAATGCTTGCTGTTCCTGAGATAACATTCTATAATCTACAACCATCGATTCCGCACAGAGACGATAATCGTCGTGCAAATTGTGCAAAATCAACCTCAACGAAATATGAAATATCGTCGGGTTTCTTTTTTTAGTCTCCTATATAAATTGCTCAGCCATAACACAGCGAAATCTGCCAAATTGAATTGGTTAAGCCATATAATAACGGTACAAATTATAACGATCGACATAAATTATATACTTCAAAGCAAGCTTGGGATTGTACACTTTTAGGTATTTGTTGTTTGCTTCTGCAAATTTCTTTGTTTCAAATACGTCCGCCAGCAATAACAAATCAATTCTTAGATACAAATCGTGATAATCACCAAACGTTCTGCAGTTAAATTTATTCCAAATATCTTGTACATATTTGTACTCGTCATCGGTGATATTTTCATTTTTAAGTTTCGAATAAAATTTGTCCTTGAAAAGCGAGGTTTCATCAAATTTACTTAAATCGTCGAGATACTAGTAAAGAAATAATTCTGTTTTGTCAGTAGATTATGTTTATCTCCAAAAGAGTCTCGTAGGTTATCAGACTCGCTGCTGACCCAAACAGCGCTGTTTACTAGCTCATCTAACAATGCAACCATGAATTGTAGACTGTTAACAAAACGCAACTTCTCTAGCGTAACGGACATATACTTTTAAAAATTATCTGGAATACATTTGATGACTTTATCCAGTTTTAAACGATATTTTATGCGAGGATCACCAAAGTCTTCTACGATAATGGGGCTATCGAATCCTTGGAAGTTGTGAAGAATAACCGAAATAAATCCGAAGCGTGAAACCTTAAATTACATTGGTCATGAGCCACTCCAGGACACTATCAAATGAGATGGCAATGGTCGCGTACTTTTTTGTTATCATCAAATTTTTTCACAAATATGACATAATTACGCTTGTTTGTGATCAGATTCGTGTTGAGGTGTCAATTTTTGACTTTGCCAATTAACTGCTCGAGGAGTCCAACAGCGGGATTTGTGTCGCGATATAATCGGATTGGTTTGGACAATCTCTGATCTGCACAGCAAACTATCTTGTACGCCACTGAATTTAAGTCATTGTTATAGGATGACTAAGGAGGTAAAATATCACCAAGACGTTGACATATTGAATTATAAGGAACGGCCGGAGGCAGTGAGAAAATGGCTGTCTGATTACAGTGCATATTCTGTTGACGTTATTGTCAAGCAAGGTATTTCTAATAAAATATTATTAACAGCAGCAGAGAAAATGAAATTAATTATAGCGCAATAATGATGCTAAAATTTGATGATCTATATTATAGTATAGATTTGATGAGAAGTCTTGCTGATATATACGCGGAAGATACTAGCGGCCTAATCACCAACGAAAAGTAGCAGACAATATTACAGTAATCAACTATGTTATAAACAAATTTTCTAGCTATAGCGAAGACGATATTTTATTTAATAACGACGAAAACGACAACAGCGTTAGTGTCATCGAAATAAAAAATTACGACAAACCGACAACTGGACTGTATAGAGTAAAATATCACCTTTAAAAAACTCTTAAAATTTAAAAATCCACCAGCGATTTTTCTTCTATAGTTCTTTCTTCGTTTCATCTTAGTCTATAAAATGTAGGCTAACAAAATTGATCATGCCGTTGCTCGCAGGTGTAAAAATTACGTGACGATTTCGTAGTTAAGATCTATTTGTTTACCCGATTGATTTGTGATTTGCATTGTTCACTGGTTGTTTGATTTTCGAGACTAATTGGTTAATAAATAACCTGACGTGAATTAATTTGCATAATCGATACTTGTGGAACGTCTGGAGAAAAAACTATAGATCGATTGTCCTTTACTACCCTGGGCTGAGTAAGATCCAGACACAATAGAGCAATTGATGAGCATCGTCTTCACATCAGTTATATTTACTGGCAGTACACCGTCAAATGTGTCAACTTCGTCACTATCAGCGTAAGTTACATGATGAAATCCGATAAGCGATGCAATACTATAACAATTAACTCCGGATAATGTCATGTTCACCGTTGCTGATGATCGTATCTGGTATAAGTTCAAGCGGAGCATCATTAAACCGGTTTTTGACAATCATATCCGGCGTTGGTATTTCTCTTACAACAGCATTTAAAATATCGAGCTTCGGCTCACGACTAAACATCATGTTTGCAAAACGGCTAAAAATACTCGTACAGATTCGATCTTACTTACAGGATATAAAATATGATATAGATGATTTAATACGCGAGTTTCGTACTATTGATAGTGTACTGACGGATAGCCTACCCATGAGAGTCAGCATGTAAGAAAATAATTATTAAAGAGAGATGAAATTTTGTGTGAACAATATAAATAATGATTAAAAATTTGACAGTCACACATAGCTACAATAGCTAGATCAAATCTCTAATGATAGACGACAAATAGCTGACAGTTAAAAATAATATTGAACACCAGGTATATGCTTTTCAGCAGCTCGTGAAAAGCTAAAACTGTTGCTCATCCTATCTGATGACAGCGGATATTTCTATTAATTCGAACAGGTAAGCCAGAGGTTATCGGCGGAGTTTAAAAACTCTCCCGATTCGATCAGTCAGCAGAAATATACTAAACTTACCATAAATTTTAATCGGTCAAAAGCATATTCTATCGACAATAAATATCCTCTTAAATAGCTGCAAATGAAGGATTTGTTCCAATGTCATCGCCGTGTGAACGGTGAATTAAAGTGTAGTTTCTACCACCGCGACGATGAACTATTTCTGATATCCACAGTGGAAACATTGATCATAGGGGATGAGGCTTGAAATTTTGACAGTAACAGTAGTGGGAATAAAGGCTGGTTATATATCAGAGACTCCTAAAATGCATCAAACAAGATAGTCATATGAGATAGTTCTTAAAGAATGATGACATTAATGATGATGTATCACATGCTTGGATCATCTATAAGATGGTGAACGTTGGGTGTTGACGAGGTGGTCGATCTGTACTTGTTTGGTGCATTTTAGGGGTCTCTGTGCTAGAACTCTCTATTCCGTCTACTACTACTAATACACTAGATCAACTTTTTATTGGTTTGTGAGTTGTGCATATAAAAGGGATTGAACTTGGAGAGTGACACCGACTTGAATGACAATAGCTTGGTTAAAACAATTAAGTGACGAGGTTCCAATACTGATAGCTTTCAGGTATCACCCGGATGACAATGAGAAAGTACTGAATCTGCGGGAGATAGGGGAAGGGTATATCATAATTATCAATATATTGCTGTTTTTGTGACTCTTTAAGGTCTGCAGAACCTGTCCTAAAGTTGAAATCTCAAAAAGGCAATGTCTGAAAGAAAAATAAAATAAACATAAAAAGTATAAAGTTATTCTTCAGCGCGGTGCACAGCGTAGCTCTTTATTTTTCTCTGAAGTAACCAAGACATTTCGTCGCTGAGCAAGGATTCGTAGTGTATAAAAGATTGTATCGTGGGATATTTGCTTTCTATTATTATTATTTTGTCTCGCTGGGAGAAAGCGTGTTCGTTGATTTTTCTAAAATGAAAGCAAAAGTTTTATTTTGTTGGAGTGTCACTATAGCCCATATAATAAAAATGATAAAACTTTAATTTTACACGAAAACTGATTTGGCAATGATCTTGTGTTTATGGTTCTTATCAACGTAATTTTGTTTCGTGAGACTGGAAGGAGTAATTTATTTGTCTTTTGAAAGATGAAAATAAGGCAGTAATTATTATGTCGTTGTGGTTTTGTTAATACAGTGTTCATTGACAAAAATAATCGTCCGATCTGTAATTGTTCTTTACGTTCATCACTATCATCAGTGTTAGTATTCCAACAGCAGATGCACATATCCTAGGAACGACGATACAGCCAGTTAGACGCAAAAATGTGCTCGCTTATAACAGAATAAGAGATCGGACTCATCTTGTCAAATTTAAAATTGAATACGAAGAGTTTTCCTTAAGACAGCATTTTATACCAAATGTTTATCTTTTCCATATATCTGTGTTCTTTATTGTGTTTTGATAAGTTTACGACCCAACGTTGTTTTCATTATGCCATGTATATCATCGTACTGTGTCGTAAATAATTATATGATACACGTCATATAAAATATGGTGATTTTAAGAAAGTAGAAAACGCATCTACTAATTGCGAAGTAAAATTATTTTAGGCTAGTATTAACTTTCCAGCTTTACATAGTTTAACCGTACCTTTCTTAGGTATGTGCAAATCATGTTCACATAGATTTTTAACTCTGAATACGGTCTCTTCGACTGAGTCCAATGGTATTTGTTTAAGAGCAAGGAAGGAATTTTGAAAAGAGGAGCGAGTAGCAGACTGTATTTGATACTCCTGCTCTTTTTCAGATTGGTATCAGGAATACACAATTAATAACTTAACTGTAATTGAATACATAGAATAGTAACTTTTATCTGAATTAATTCGGTTTTCTTTTTCTAACGTAAAGCATGGATCAAGCTACAAATCTAGCAGTCAGCAAAGTCTTTCGATACTTTAGAAGTGAGTGTTGTAAATACGGATATGGAATCCAAACGTATTAGATATCTTAATGATGCGGTTCTGATCCGCCCCGAGGCTATTGAATAATACGCTTTAAAAAAAATGTAAGAAAACACCGAAACGAAAGTGCTAAAAAAGATGAAAAATTTTGCCGGCCTAGCCTATATCTTTATAACATATTGTTTATAAAAGCGTCAATTAAAGCATTCGTCATGTTAACGTAATGCATATCACACGTTTTTTGAGACTAAACATTTATTGAAAATAAACACAAAGAAATAATTTAGTTTTTCTTACAGAATAAATTTGAATTTCTGGAGCATTTGCCCCTAAGTTTTTTTTCTTCAACTTTACATCCTTGTTATGGTACTAAAGCAAGCATGATATTAAAAACTTTTGGTTGGATATATTTCCCACTCGTTCACTTATTCCCCCCTTAAGCTGTTTGATACAGATGTGCAAATTGGGCCGGTCATTGTATGGGATTTTATTTTTTCTCTTCGCTTGCAGCTGAAGTCTAATAGACAGTAAGTGGAAGTCTTGATACATTTTCCCGTAGGACATTCAAGCATCGATTATCGTGTCCCGGCATTCTGGTGCATAACTATCATTTATCTAAACACGTATTGCCAATTACCGAACTAGCGTTCCGAAAACACTATTTAGTTGTTCGACGCAACAGATAGCTGTAAAGATACTGATGCCCCCTTGGATATTGTTGTCAATTACGCTATATATTGTTTTTAACTGACGTGTTAATTGTTCTCAGTTACACTGCATATTGCTTTTAACTGACTTGTTAATTGTCGTGATAGAAACTAGCAAAGTTAGATGGAAATGTGTGTAGGAGTGGAGTCAGTAATACATTCATCCAAAATCATTGAGGATGAGAAGTTGTTGAGTTTTTCAAGGAAACAATCAGATGACAGTGAACAATAAAGGAATTGTAACTATTACAGAGACACTTTTACCGTATTAACCTATTTGTCAACATCTGAACATCTGTTATAACGAATTATTTCATGAAGAGACATTCCTGGGCAAATACAGAATAAGTGCCACAAACAGAAAGACAATATGGAAAGATAATCAAGTTAATAACTATTAATTATATCAATAATACCAAACTATTAATGCAGCATATACTGTTTGAAGTTTCCTTTGACGTATGGGTTTACCAAATATATGATGATGCTATTATTTAAAACAATTAAAATTGCTTTGTAAATATCTCTTAGTGACAAGTTTAATTTTAAATCGGTGCAAACTAAAGTTTGTTGGTAATCGATTATTTTAGTCGCAGTAATTAACTATTCTCGGCACGTAAGAATGTTGTCAGTTTCAGGCCTTGATGAGCACATGAAAAAATAGATAAGGTTGGACTACACCCCCCCAAAAAAACTCCTGTTCTCTTCTTTAGTGTATAATTGAAATAGTCCCGTCTTTTAAGTTTTGTAAAAAAAAAAAGTTTAGGGAGTGGGTACTCAAGGCACGAATCAAGGTCTGTGTGTGATTTATATGACAGATAAGGAATCTGGTTACGTATGAATATTCTAATTTTGTCGTCCTGGATATATTGGAATTTTGTGAAAGTTTTCTTTGAAACTGAATCTCATTATGAAAGAAATTAATACAAAATTTCGGGGTTGTTTAATGCAAAACGTAACAGCCCAACCTTATCCAATCATAACCTCCACGTCACTCCTTAATACTCTCATCCTGTAACGTCATAAAGAATATATATTTAGCTGGGTATCACGTTCAAATTCATGATTACAATTGGTGTCATTTACGACGATTTCGAGACTTACGACAAATAAAAATGGGTTCTCCACTTTATTCCTGCGCATAAATATAAACATTTTACGCTCGCACCTGCGAGAGTCTTATCAGAAATCTTCTAATTTTACAAAGTTATCGAATACTAATGATGGGCCCTAAATGACTTACATGGTACCAAATGTTTCTTTCCATAAGGAAAATAGCTATAACGAAATAATATTAGCCAGCTGTGAGTTTTCATGGACGAGTGTCATGTCTGAATCTGAAATGCATGTATATGCCATTAAGTATAATGGCTTATCTCCCATTTAGGCTTCATATTCTACATGGCAACTAACGTTCGAGCTCAAATGCCATTTGATGTATGCATGTAAGAATATAAGTTTTGTGTTTTCAGAATATAAGTTTTGTGTTTTCAGCTTAATATTATAGTCATAATATAGGAAGTCGGCTCCTTCTTAACAAAATAATATTGCCATTACACTGACAAATTTTTCCAGGTCTTTCTTTTTGTTTATTTTAATCTTTAATTACAGGATAAACATAATTGTTGTTGCAAAGGTGTACGTAAAGTTTAATTCAACTGTAAGAATGAAGTTTCTTTTAAGCATGGTAAGCTGTTTTGCTAAACATGCAATTTGGAAAAAGAATTACATAATACAAACGCACTTTCGAATCATTTTAAAGAATTGATGCCATTTGTTTAAAAAATGTATTTTTTATCTATGATTTTATCTTTGAACACATATGTTAGAGCTTTACAATATCCAAAATTATACAAGAGAATTAATAGCTTTCCTAAGATAATTTTATGATTTAGATTTTAATTATAGCCATTCCAGTTTAATTTTTTTTTCAAGCTGTTGTATTTTCGGTTAATGTTGCTAATCAACCTTCTTTTAAGTTGTATTTTTGGATGCGTTTGCAGGGCCATAGAGAGCGATTACCGGCCAATGGGTAAGAAACACCATGGCATCTCCTAGTTCTTGTTCAAACAAAATTTTTCTTTTTTGGAATTAAAAGTGTTATTCGGCACAGGCCCCCTAACGGGCTCGGGTGTAGTGGATATATGCAGGGTTGCCCACTTCCCTCTTGACGGCCCTGTACGTCTGCAACGCTTGCTTATAATGGATTTCGATCTACGATTTGCAAGCAGAGCTATGAAGAATTGTTTTTTCGCTAACTTGCTAGCTCTGTCAAAATATAAGAGGCAGAACTGAGGTCTCACTGGACGGATGTTTTGGCAAATTTTCATTCGACGATGACCTATTGCAGAACAATGATCATAATTTTACAATAAAGATACAAATTATTATACTTTAACATCACTCCCTCAACCATGTAGATTTTTAGATATTTACCTCTGTAGCAGACACATGTAAATACGTAAGCCAAGTCGGCTGCTCATTTGCAGCCCAAGTTACGCATTTGATCTCCAATGCTAGTCTATCTGTGACAGGCAGTCACCAACAAGGCAACCCATTTACAAGCCTAACTCAAAGTGAATGCAAACCACATTATAGATTTAGCTTATGTGTGAATTTATAAATGCTAGGGTTGTCATAATTAGGCTCATTCCTTCTACCTTAAAAATTAGGTGTCAAAATACGAAACTATCCAGTGAGACCTGAATCCATTTAACTGATCATTGGTGAAACGGCGGACCTATATCCTCGGCGTATATAACACACTGTTGTAAGCACTGGAACTCGCCGTAATAATAGCCAAGTCAATGGTGAACCCGGCGTTCTCATTCAGGCATTTCGCTGTTTCTCTGTTCGTTATTAAGGATTTAGGTAACTCTAATCAGGTTTGGCAGTTCTTTTTCAAAACTAAGTCTTCTTCAAAACCAAGTCCGAGTTCGTCAGATCTTGGGTGAATTAAATTGGTTATCGGAGAAATTCACGTCAGTGCAAGCATTTGTACGAAAAGGTCTCGCAATAAAATTGCATGCTAAGAAAGGGATTATTTGCACGAAACAGGAGCACTAACATATTTTGGTCAATACGCACCACACCATAATTTCACTAAGTGGTTCATGTTAAGTTTATGAGCTTAAAAGTTTTTTTAAAATCAGGATCTTGTATACTGAATATGTGATATATCACAGTAATGCTGTCATACGGGGTACTTTGTAAGAAGCCACAGATTATGAAATGAACATTTGATCACTACTGTGTGTGTGTGGTTAATGCTGTCGAAATTGGTGTGGGTCTTTGAAGATTCATTCACCACATAACAGAATACAGATTATAAAATAAACATTTGATCACAACTTTGTTTGTGTGTGTGTGTGTGTGCGTGCGCGTGTGTGTGTGGTAAATGCTGTCGAAATTGGTGTGGGTCATTGAAGATTCATTCACCACAGAACAGAATACTGCAGGATGATGTAGATAAAAAAAAACAGCGGCTAAAATTTAGGTTGAAATAATAGTTTTGTGCTGTGACAGGCTGTGTAAAAATATGGTTTATTCAGTTGTCATTTGAAAGCATATTTGAATAAAGTTGTTTACATTTTCGGTTCATTCGTAGTCTGTTCATTAAGACTCAAACTTTAGTGTCTTCCAGCTATAGTATGATTTTGATATTAGAGCTTCTTCTAAGAATTATCTGTTAAAGGATGCAAATTACTGATTCCATGGGGGCCCCGAGTGGCCGAGTGGTCTAAAGCACTGTCCGTTACAGATCACTGCCATCTCACCTCTGTCTGCTTGGGATCGAGTCTAAGATTCGGCGAATGTGGATATGTGAGAAAGTTTGCCAGTAGCTTCTCGTGGGTCGGTGGTTCTTTCCGGTGCTTACCCGGTTTCTTCCTCCACCATTAATACTGGCCGCCATGTATAGCCTATCGTGTGCTGAAAAATGGCGTTAAACCCCACAACAACAACAACAACAACTGATTCCATGTGCTAAACGGGATATCATGTATAAAAGAGTAAGTCCAAACTTAGTAGCAAATTAGTTTATATCAAAGATTGCCACTCTTTTTATTTTCATTTTATACTTGTTTGTTTTTATACGAATTTTTTTTGTTGTGCTGCTACATTCATTTAATGTTGTTACCACATAAAATCTTCGAATCAAAATAAATGTAAACCAGTCCATAACAGTAAGGTCAAATCATTATTTTCTTATCATACACAGAAAGAACATAAACCAGTCGAAAAATACCTTTTTCTTTTTAATTAGAAACATGTATGTGTTAATGGGCAAATATGTAATTGTGTACTATTATGAAAAATGCTACTATTTACACTTTATTGATGCTGAAAGTGAATGCTGTGTCACGAGGTATATAACATACTGTGGAAAGGAGGATTATTGTTTGCATTGTTTCATAAGCAATCCCCATGAGTACTCTGTTTTTGTACATATTATTGTTAATTAATCAAAGACTATTATACATTTTGCGTTTTTAGAATGAGTTAATTATTTATATTTAGATTTTTATATCAGAATAAGTGATGGAAATTCATAAAAGCTTGATCGTCAAATATGTTATAAGCACGAAAGTTTGGATATCCTTTTCGAACACTCGCAAGTTTTCTTTCTTACTGTCTTCATCTTAATAACTCATAGTATAGAAGTCAAAATCATCATAAATACAAAAGCAAAAACTTCATTGTAAACAACTCTCCATTTGAAGCAATTGAAATTACATATATACTTAAAATAATATTCTAAAAAGAGGAAAAACTTTGTCCTATTTAAGGTTTTGTGCTTCACTAATTTCATTGAGCATAATTCACTATAAACGTATTACAAATTAAACTGATTTACTTAATGTTTCATTTTTCTATTCCTCATCCGGAGATTTTATCTTTCCTTGGCTAAGATGGTGTCGTAAAGACTGGTTTTAAAATATACTTTATTATTTTAATGGAAACATTTTTTCCCAAAATTATGTGGCAGACTCATCGCCGGATTACGAAATAGGCAGAGTTAACACCGGCCAATGGGCACAGAGACTTTTTGGGGTGGTAAAGTTAAAAACGTATTAGGAGTTAATTTGCATTGAGGGGTGGGAGAGATTTCGACTGCCTAGGGACCTCCACAGAGTTTAATCCAGCACTGGGCATACGTCCCATGGCAAACAAAAAATAATGCCGATTGATTATACATCATTTATCTCAGTTCCTAAAGAATCAAAGCAGACGAGTATAGTGCAGAAAATTGGAGTAGTATTTCAAGTTAACTGCCTTTATGAAACTTGTGGCACGTAATAAATGAGGTCCCTCCATTATTTACATATATTAATACAACTAGCATATAAATATATGGTTACTTATATGCAATTTAATTACTTGTGTGAGTTATTTTTGAATCTTTTATTTTACTTTTATTTCATTACACGTTATTGTAATAATAACTTTATCCACTGGAATCTACAATTTTACAGAAAATTAAGCTCAGTTAATTTTAGCCTGATTAAAATGCAGTAGTTTGAAATTTTGTATCTTTTAGCTGACATATTTCCTGGCCTTGATTCAGAACCGGTAAACAACATTTTTAAAAAAAAAAAAAAATTTACCGAGTATAAATCATTGGCCTGCATGTTAGTTTGAGCAAACCACATTAAAAAAAAATCATTTCCAGTGTGAGAATCATTGATTCTTAGCTAAGCAAGAGCACGTAATAATTTACTTGCATTTTTTTGAGGGCGGGACTAAAGTAATCACGTGACTCCATTAAGTGGGTCTTAATTGCGTTTAAGCTGGGGTTAAAACTGAAGTTTCATAGTGATTTAATTTAGTTGTAAATTCATAGCTTCGGAGATCAAAGATATTTTTTTGTTGTGACCAGTTTGAGTTAATTTTTTTTTGTAGTTTTTGGAATTAGTTACTAATTTCTCTGCAAATTATGCATAAGTGTTTTTCATAAAAATTCTTGGACCAAGGCATTTATTCGAAATTATTCTGAATTCTAAAACCCAAATATATATATATATATATATATATATATATATATATATATATATATATATATATATATATATATATATATATATATATATATATATATATATATATATATATATATATATATATATTGGATAGTCTGAAATAAAGGCTGTCCTGCATAATGAATAGACCTAATGTTGTACAATTCACATATAGCACGATGACAAGCTGTCGTAAAGTTGAATGTAATGTCGTATCGCGGCATGAGTAGTATAGTATTTTCCACAGCGGTATGAGTAGTTTAGTATTTTCCATATTTGTATGAGAAGTATAGTATTTTCCATATTTGTATAAGTAGTATTGTATTTTCCATAGCGGTATGAGTAAAATAGTATTTCCATAGCGGTATGAGGAGTATAGTATTTTCCATATTTGTGTGAGTAGTATAGTATTTCCATAGTGGTACGAGTAGTATAGTATTATCCACAGCGGTATGAGTAGTATAGTGTTTTTCATATTTGTATGAGTAGTATAGTATTTCCATAGCGGTATGAGTAGTATAGTATTTTTCATATTTGTATGAGTAGTATAGTATTTCCATAGCGGTATGAGTAGTATAGTATTTTTCATGGCGGCATGAGTAGTACTGTATTTTCCATAGCGGTATGAGGAGTATAGTATTTTCCATATTTGTGTGAGTAGTATAGTATTTTCCATAGCGGTATGAGTAGTATAGCATTTCCATATTTGTGTGAGTAGTATAGTATTTTCCATAGCGGTATGAGTAGTATAGTATTTTTCATAGCGGATATGTATTGTATAGCATTTCCATAGCAGTATGAGTAGTATTTTATTTTCCATAGCGGTATGAGTAGTATATTATTTCCATAGTGGTATGAGTAGTATATTATTTTCCATAGCGGTATGAGTAGTATAGTATTATCCATATTTGTGTGAGTAGTATAGTATTTCCATAGTGGTACGAGTAGTATAGTATTATCCACAGCGGTACGAGTACTATAGTGTTTTTCATATTTGTATGAGTAGTATAGTATTTCCATAGCGGTATGAGTAGTATAGTTTTTTTTCATATTTGTATGAGTAGTATAGTATTTCTATAGCGGTATGAGTAAAATAGTATTTCCATAGCGGTATGAGTAGTATAGTATTTTCTATAGCGGTATGAGTAGTATAGCATTTCCATATTTGTGTGAGTAGTATAGTATTTTCCACAGCGGTATGAGTAGTATAGTATTTTCCACAGCGGTATGAGTAGTATAGTATTTCCATAGCGGTATGAGTAGTTTAGTATTTTCCATATTTGTATGAGAAGTATAGCATTTTTCATATTTGTATGTGTAGTATTGTATTTTCCATAGCGGTATGAGTAAAATAGTACTTCCATAGCGGTATGAGGAGTATAGCAGTTTCCAAAGCGGTATGAGTAGTATAGTATTTTCCATATTTGTGTGAGTAGTATAGTATTTCCATAGTGGTACGAGTAGTATAGTATTATCCACAGCGGTATGAGTAGTATAGTATTTTCCATATTTGTATGAGTAGTATAGTATTTCTATAGCGGTATGAGTAAAATAGTATTTCCATAGCGGTATGAGTAGTATAGTATTTTCTATAGCGGTATGAGTAGTATAGTATTTTCCATATTTGTGTGAGTAGTATAGTATATCCATAGTGGTATGAGTAGAATAGTATTTTCCACAGCGGTATGAGTAGTATAGTATTTTTCATATTTGCATAAGTAGTATAGTATTTCCATAGTGGTATGAGTAGTATAGTATTTTTCATGGCGGCATGAGTAGCATAGTATTTTTCATAGCGGATATGTATTATATAACATTTCCATAGCAGTATGAGTAGTATATTTTTTTCCATAGCGGTATGAGTAGTATAGTATTTCCATAGCGGTATGAGTAGTATAGTATTTTTCATGGCGGCATGAGTAGTACTGTATTTTCCATAGCGGTATGAGTAGTATAGTATTTTCCAGAGCGGATATGTATTGTATAGCATTTCCATAGCAGTATGAGTAGTATAGTATTTTCCATAGCGGTATGAGTAGTATAGTATTTCCATAGCGGTATGAGTAGTATAGTATTTTCCATAGCGGTATGAGTAGTATAGTATTTCCATAGCGGTATGAGTAGTATAGTATTTCCATAGCGGTATGAGTAGTATATTATTTTCCATAGCGGTATGAGTAGTATAGTATTTTCCATAGCGGTATGAGTAGTATATTATTTTCCATAGCGGTATGAGTAGTATATTATTTTCCATAGCGGTATGAGTAGTATAGTATTTTCCATAGCGTTATGAGTAGTATATTATTTTCCATAGCGGTATGAGTAGTATAGTATTTCCATAGCGGTATGAGTAGTATAGTATTTTCCATAGCGGTATGAGTAGTATAGTATTTCCATAGCGGTATGAGTAGTATAGTATTTCCATAGCGGTATGAGTAGTATAGTATTTCCATAGCGGTATGAGTAGTATAGAATTTCCATAGCGGTATGAGTAGTATAGTATTTTCCATAGCGGTATGAGTAGTATACTATTTTCCATAGCGGTATGAGTAGTATAGTATTTTCCATAACTGTATGAATACCATAGTATTTTCCATAACGGAATGTGTAGTATAGCACTTCCATATTTGTATGCGTAGTATAGAATTTCCATAGCGGTATGAGTAGTATAGTATTTTCCATAGCGGTAGGAGTAGTATAGTATTTTTCAGAGCGGTATGAGTGTAACAAGATAACCGAGTTTGGGATTTTCGGATTGATAACAAAACACCATTGATGGGAATACATCACAATATATTTAATATTATATGAAAATATCAAATGAAGTATGATAGATACGTGCGTGAATGGGTCCCGATATGGAACTAATTAACATAATCAGCACGATCTTACTAATGCAACAGATACGGTACCAAGACAAATAAAGATGGATTCACGGTATGTAAAGAACAGATATATGACTTCGCAATAATAAAATACAAATTATATTTTCGTTCAAAATAACGAATTGATAGTTTTACTCATACTCCCTTAACTCTTTGCTACCAGTTCCACTAGACAAATAAACAAAGATTTGTAGTCACCTGACCACTATTGATTCCTGGGTTCGACAATCAGCACCCAACACTTTGGTCTGCAACGCCCGATTTCCCTCAACCCGACTGGCAACGTTGGAATATTCAAAGCACTCGAAAACATACGCACAGCACAGCTCGGCACTGCACACGCAGCATACGCAGCTCTACACAGCACATGCAGCTTTTCACAGCTGTACACAGCTCAGCTCAGCACTAAACTCTACAGCATAACACAGCACAGCAACAACACATCACATCAACGCCAACACGGCACTGCAACACCAACACAGTTCTACACAAACACAGACAGAGACAACTCTATAGTTGGAGATTTAGGTCTCAGTAGACCTCCGATTGACAGAACGGTCAGTAAGGTGTTATTTTCGTTCCAGTTTGAATCATAAATACACAATGTAGCTCAACATCGTCTGTGTAATTCATGTATTGATTTTTCCAGCTTGAAGCACTTCGCACGTGCCGAGCAAGGAAGAACCGAACTCACTATTTTCGAAATGTGGAATATACATTGATCACCCTCGGGTATCTTTGTACACTAAAAGCGAAACCCCAGTACGTCTACTTAATAAAGAAAAAATATTGTTAAAATTCCGTGACAATACCTCCCCCCTTAAAAAAAGTGGCAACACTTTTAGAAAAAGTCACGGAATGTGAACCTGAAACATTTATTAAAACATTCAATTCTGAACCCTGAAAATAATCTGTTAATTACACCCTACTTAAAAAATCAGCACCAACATTTTCCGACCCTCAAATCGCCTCGATCCGGAAACTATACGGTTGCAAAGATAACGCCCAGCGCATTAATCTTGCGTTGGCGACATTCGCTTTGTTCAGATACAAGAGCGGCTGATGGTCCGTCTGCAAGGTAAATTCCCTCCCGAAAAGGTACGTATGGAATTTTCCTATCCCCCATACTAAGGCTAGGCACTCCTTCTCAGTCACGGAGTAATTTTGCTCCCTAGGAAGCAGTTTCCTACTTGCATAAGCATTGGGCAATTTCACCCCCTCCTGCTCCTGTAGCAAAACAGCCCCAAGTCCCGTATCGGACGCATCAGTCCTTAACACAAAAAGTTTTATTCAATTCTGGCAACTTTAAGATTGGTGCACTTATCAGTCTTTGTTTCAAAGCGTTAAACGCATTATCCTGGCAAACACCCTAGGGAACTTTATTCGGTTGTCCTTTCTTAATCAAGTCTGTTAATGGGCTAGCAATAGCCGCAAAATTGGGGACAAATTTCCTATAAAACCCAATCAAACCTAAGAAAGATCGAACTTGTTTCTTAGTTTCCGGTCTAGGTGCATCTTTAATCGCACCTACTTTGTCTGGGTGGGGTTTCAACTGGCCTAGTCCACTTACAAGATGTCCCAAACATTCAAGGTTAGAATACCCTACACTACCTTTTGCGGGCTTCACTGTAAGATTAGCTCTACGAAGTCTGTCAAATAAATCCCTTAATGTCTGAACATGTTCTTCCCAGGTATACGTGTAAACGAAGATATCATCCACAAAAACTGTCTGCGTTTTCCATACCGTTAAGTAACTTGCGCATAAGACGAACGCACGACGCGCCGGCGTTAACTAAACCGAAAGGCATGACCCTGAATTGATAGAGACCTTTTAGAGTCGCAAATGCCGTTAATTCTCGGGCATTGTCGGCGATTGGAACTTGCCAATATCCTTTAGTAAGGTCAAACTTAGAAATAAATTTATAGCCTGCCAATTTCGAAAATAAGCTTTCCATATCTGGCATAGGCTCTGCGTCAAACACGGTGATTTTATTCAGCTGCCGAAAGTCAATACAAAAGCGGTTTGTCCCGTCCTTCTTTCTGACTAACACAACGGGGGATGAGTATGGGGAATTGGAAGGTTCGATCACTCCCAGGTCTAACATTTTTCCCACTTCATCATTGACAGTCTCCCGTGCATTAGAGGGTATTGGGTATCCCTTAATTCTGATCGGCTCTGATGTATTCAACTTGATCTCATGTTGAATCAATCCAGTCCGGCCTGGTTTGTTTGTAAACACGTCTGTGTATTTGGACAATACCTGCATGATCTGTGTACGCTGACCCTCAGATAAATCTGGGCATACACTACACCCTCTTTCCCTACGTCACTGGGGTATTCAAGGGGTAGTGCGATACTGGAGACGAATTCCGATTCGTCACACGACCTATCCTCTATCACCGCCATGCATACCACATTCAAGATCCCTTTATCAATAGCCTGACTAGGTCTATCTATGTAGAGTTTTAGCATATTAGCGTGAAATATTTTGGACCTACCTTCCATGTCGATAACGTAGACCATCTCGCCTTTCACGTGTTTGACTTCATATGGTCCCTTCCATTGGACTAGCAGTTTGCTTCTGTTCGTAGGGAGAAGCACCAGCACTTGATTACCTACGTTAAACCTCTTGCTCCACAGGGGACTGTGGTAATACTTCGCGTGTCTATGACTCGATTTCGCGAGTTCGTCTTGCGCCATTTGGCATGTACTCTCTAATCTTTCGCGTAGATCTACAACGTATTGGTAAGTTGTCTTGACCTCTTCGTTCGCGACTTCGCCCGACCACAATTTATGTAAGATACGCATAGGACCACGAACTGTCCTACCGTACAACAGTTCGAACGGGGAGAAACCCAAACTTTCGTGAGGGACCTCACGATACGCGAACAGGATTGCGTTTAGATACCTATCCCAATCTTTAGGTCTTTCTTCGCACATCCGTCACAACATTTGCTTTAACGTTGAATTTCTCTACTAACCCGTTGCACATAGGATGGTATGGTGTTGTGCGCAACTGTTTAAGGGACAACAACCTACTTATTTCCGCCATGAGATCTGAGGTGAATTGCGCCCCACAGTCTGTAAGAATCTCTTCGGGCACTCCTACCCTGCTAAACATGTCTACGAGCGCTTCGGCTACACGTTCAGTCTCAATTGAGGGTAAGGCTATGGCTTCAGGGTACCTAGTCACGTAATCTACCAGTGTTAGGATGTAAGAGCGCTTCGGCTACACGTTCAGTCTCAATTGAGGGTAAGGCTATGGCTTCAGGGTACCTAGTCACGTAATCTACCAGTGTTAGGATGTAACGGTTTTTACGTTCCGTGTGCGGAAATATGGGCCCTACGATGTCAACAGCTACTCTTTTAAACGGAGTATCTATCAGGGGCATCTGACCTAACGGTTTTCTAATTATCTTCCCTTTAGGGACAGTCTTTTGGCAAACATCGCACGAACAGCAAAACCGCGCTACTTCGCTATTGACCCCAGGCCAATAGAATTCCCTGGTCACCCTATCCGATGTTTTCTTTACACCTAAATGACCGGCCATACTTGATTCGTGCGCGACCTTGAGTACATGCACCCTAAATTTCTTGGGAACGCGACTAATTGCTGATATTTCCTACCATCAGGAGTAGTATACTCTCTATTCATGAAGCCTTTACGCTTTAGAAACCTGGAGTACCCCCCGTTCTTGCACTTTCTCACCGTACCCGACAATATTTTCTCCCCGATCGCGTGTAAAGTCTCGTCTCGTTCTTGCTCGTTTAGAAATTCGTCGCGGGAGATATCAGTAAAGGCGTCAGGTACTTTCAATTTCCGTAGGAGTTTGTTATCCCCTTTACCTGAGCTCTAGTCTGCACTGCTTGGATGATTGGAAATCTGAAGTCCGACATGATCGGGAGTCTAGATCCCTGCACATTGCCAATGGTCAGTTCATAGATCGGATTGGCTATGCACAACGCTTCAACGGTTCCGGTCAGAAAAGGTGTTTCAATTTCTATCCTCGCGACCGGAACATGGTCGATTGATTGGTTCAGTAGCATACATGGCGATTTGAACCCCAGCAATTGGTCATCGCGAACAAGGCTCCGTTTCACGACAACGCTAGTGCACCCAGTGTCTCGTAAAACGGTCACTTCCTGGCCATTTACAGTGCCACTCGCCGTCGGTACCCTTGCTTCTGGGAAAATATATGTACCGATCGATTGGATAGTGTCTCGACCGATCCCTGCACGCATTACTGGCTCATACGCTGCTTTCCGGTTAGCTGGCTGGGAAACATCGAATTTTCTATTTATCGACCGCCTGCCTTCAATGGCTACTGCGACTCTCTGGACTAGTCCCTTCCGCTTTGGACAATTGGGGGAGATATGACCCCACTCCTTGCAAGTGAAACATTGCTTGTCCTTATACCTCCCCTGGTTATTTCTACTAGGTTTTTCAGGTTCCCTGGGTTTTGGGTCCCTAGCCTGATTACCGCTTTTTCCATATCGCGAGATAACGTTCTGGCCCCCTCCGAGCTTCAGCAAATAGGTCCGCCTGTGTGGCCATGTCGTATATACTTGTGAAGGATCGTTCCTTCAAGAACAAGTACAACTCTTTGCCACAAGTTGTTAATAACTGGTCCCGAAGCAGAAAGTCCATAAGACCCTCGAATGTCTTCACGACTTTACCACATTCCACCCATCGCTGCAAGTAATTGCACGTCCTACTGACGAATTGAGTGAATGTCTCGCCTCTCTCGGGTTTACTATATTTAAACTTTTTGCGAAACCCTTGCTCGGTTAACTCGTACTTCTTCAGAAGTGCCTCTTTCAACGCGAGGTAATTAAGCGAATCCGTCGCGGGTAAACGAGAATAAACATCTAAAGCTTTACCCTTGAGCAACGCGTTAAGATGAAGCGACCAATCATCCTTTTTCCATTTTTGTACAGTGGCGTACCTTTCAAACCTATTAAGATAGCTCTCCATATTATCTTTATCGTCTTCGAATGGGGGTAGTTTTGGACCTTTCAGTTTAAAATCACATTCCCCCTCCCGTTTGGTTTGCAAAAGCTCAGAATTTCTTTTGAACTCCCTGTCCCTATTTCTATCTTCTATTTCTAAAGTTTCTAATCTCGCTTGTTTTTCCCTTTCTGACTTCCTATCTTCTACTTCTGTTAGTAGTCGTACCTTATCCCTTTCGGCTTCCCTTTCCCATTCTATCCTTTCCTTTTCAGCCTGTTTTTCTAATTCTTTCTTTTCCTTCTCAAAAGCCCTTTGTCTTTCTGCGGCTTCCCCTCTTTCCCGCTCTAATTGTCGCTCTATCTCTACCGATTCCCGTTTGGCTTACCTTTCCTTTTCCCTCAGGTCCCTTTCTCTATCCTGTTCTTCGCGAACAAAATTTCTTAAAGATTCCCCATCGTACCCAAACTGCTTCCCCAGTTCCACAAGTTCTTTCGTCGAAGACATTTTTATTTTTTAAAAAAATCTGATAGAACCAACCTAAAAGTGCACAATTATTTCAAAAGGTGAAATCTTTACACTCTGAACAACTAAACCGTATTTTCCTTCTCGGAAGGCAACAACAACATACAACTGTACGATTAACAAGGCAAATGTAAAATGGCTACTTAACCTACTGTCTTGTAAAGAGCGTCTGAACTATACAAAAAAAATCATACACTAATAATGAAACAATGTTTTGTTAAATCCGAAGATCCCACTTCTGACACCATTTGTAACAAGATAACCGAATTTGGGATTTTCGGATTGATAACCAAACACCATTGATGGGAATACAGTACAATATATTTAATATTATATGAAAATATCAAATGAAGTATGATAGATACGTGCGTGAATGGGTCCCAATATGGAACTAATTAACATAATCAGCACGATCTTACTAATGCAACAAATACGGTACCAAGACAAATAAAGAAAGATGGATTCACGGTATGTAAAGAACAGATATATGACTTCACAATAATAAAATACAAATTATATTTTCGTTCAAAATAACGAATTGATAGTTTTACTCATACTCCCTTAACTCTTTGCTACCAGTTCCACTAGACAAATAAACAAAGATTTGTAGTCACCTGACCACTATTGATTCCTGGGTTCGACAATCAGCACCCAACACTTTGGTCTGCAACGCCCGATTTCCCTCAACCCGACTGGCAACGTTGGAATATTCAAAGCACTCGAAAACATACGCACAGCACAGCTCGGCACTGCACACGCAGCATACGCAGCTCTACACAGCACACGCAGCTTTTCACAGCTGTACACAGCTCAGCTCAGCACTAAACTCTACAGCATAACACAGCACAGCAACAACACAGCACATCAACGCCAACACGGCACTGCAACACCAACACAGTTCTACACAAACACAGACAGAGACAACTCTATAGTTGGAGATTTAGGTCTCAGTAGACCTCCGATTGACAGAACGGTCAGTAAGGTGTTATTTTCGTTCCAGTTTGAATCATATATACACAATGTAGCTCAACATCGTCTGTGTAATTCATGTATTCGATTTTTCCAGCCTGAAGCACTTCGCACGTGCCGAGCAAGGAAGAACCGAACTCACTATTTTCGAAATGTGGAATATACATTGATCACCCTCGGGTATCATTGTACACTAAAAGCGAAACCCCAGTACGTCTACTTAATAAAGAAAAAATATTTATACAATTCCGTGACAATACCTCCCCCCTTAAAAAAAGTGGCAACACTTTTAGAAAAAGTCACGGAATGTGAACCTGAAACATTTATTAAAACATTCAATTCTGAACCCTGAAAATAATCTGTTAATTACACCCTACTTAAAAAATCAGCACCAACATTTTCCGACCCTCAAATCGCCTCGATCCGGAAACTATACGGTTGCAAAGATAACGCCCAGCGCATTAATCTTGCGTTGGCGACATTCTTTTTGTTCAGATACAAGAGCGGCTGATGGTCCGTCTGCAAGGTAAATTCCCTCCCGAAAAGGTACGTATGGAATTTTCCTATCCCCCATACTAAGGCTATGCACTTCTTCTCAATCACGGAGTAATTTTGCTCCCTAGGAAGCAGTTTCCTACTTGCATAAGCAATGGGCAATTTCACCCCCTCCTGCTCTTGTAGCAAAACATCCCCAAGTCCCGTATCGGACGCATCAGTCCTTAACACAAAAGTTCTATTCAATTCTGGCAACTTTAAGATTGGTGCACTTATCAGTCTTTGTTTCAAAGAGTTAAACACATTTTCCTGGCAAACACCCCATTGAAGTTTATTCGGTTGTCCTTTCTTAATCAAGTCTGTTAATGGGCTAGCAATAGCCGCACAATTGGGGACAAATTTCCTATAAAATCCAATCAAACCTAAGAAAGATCGAACTTGTTTCTTAGTTTCCGGTCTAGGTGCATCTTTAATCGCACCTACTTTGTCTGGGTGGGGTTTCAACTGGCCTAGTCCTCTTAAAAGATGTTCCAAACATTCATGGTTAGAGTAACCTACACTACATTTTGCTGGCTTAACTGTAAGATTAGCTCTACGAAGTCTGTGAAATAAATCCCTTAATGTTCTTCCTAGGTATACGTGTAAACGAATATATCATGCACAAAACTGTCTACGTTTTCCATACCGTTAAGTAACTTGCGCATAAGACGAACGCACGACGCGCCGGCGTTAAGTAAACCGAAAGGCATGACCCTGAATTGATAGAGACCTTTTGGAGTCGCAAATGCCGTTAACTCTCGGGCATTGTCGGCGATTGGAACTTGCCAATATCCTTTGGTAAGGTCAAACTTAGAAATAAATTTATAGCCTGCCAAAATTTCGAAAATAAGCTTTCCATATCTGGCATAGGCTCTGCGTCAAACACGGTGATTTTATTCAGCTGCCGAAAGTCAATACAAAAGCGGTTTGTCCCGTCCTTCTTTCTGACTAACACAACGGGGGATGAGTATGGGGAATTGGAAGGTTCGATCACTCCCTGGTCTAACATTTTCCCACTTCATCATTGACAGTCTCCCGTGCATTAAAGGGTATTGGGTATCCCTTAATTCTGATCGGCTCTGATGTATTCAACTTGATCTCATGTTTAATCAATCCAGTCCGGCCTGGTTTGTCTGTAAACACGTCTGTGTATTTGGACAATACCTGCATGATCTGTGTACGCTGACCCTCAGATAAATCTGGGCATACACTGATCTGGTCTACACCCTCTTTCCCTACGTCACTGAGGTATTCAAGGGGTAATTCGGTACTGGAGACGAATTCCGATTCGTCACACGACCTATCCTCTATCACCGCCATGCATACTACATTCAAGACCCCTTTATCAATAGCCTGACTAGGTCTATCTATGTAGAGTTTTAGCATATTAGCGTGAAATATTTTGGACCTACCTTCCATGTCGATAACGTAGTCCATCTCGCCTTTCACGTGTTTGACTTCATATGGTCCCTTCCATTGGACTAGCAGTTTGTTTCTGTTCGTAGGGAGAAGCACCAAAACTTGATCACCTACGTTAAACCTCTTGCTCCGCATTCCCCTGTTGTAATACTTCGCGTGTCTATGACTAGATTTCGCGAGTTCGTCTTGCACCATTTGGCATGTACTCTCTAATCTTTCGCGTAGATCTACAACGTATTGGTAAGTGGTCTTGACCTCTTCGTTCGCGACTTCACCCGACCACAATTCGCGTAAGATACGCATAGGACCACGAACTGTCCTACCGTACAACAGTTCAAACGGGGAGAAACCCAAACGTTCGTGAGGGACCTCACGATACGCGAACAGGATTGCGTTTAGATACCTATCCCAATCTTTAGGTCTTTCTGCGCAAATCCGTCGCAACATTTGCTTTAACGTCCCGTTGAATTTCTCTACTAACCCGTTGCACATAGGATGGTATGGTTTCGTGCGCAACTGTTTAAGGGACAACAACCTACTTATTTCCGCCATGAGATCTGAGGTGAATTGCACCCCACAGTCTGTAAGAATCTCTTCGGGCACTCCTACCCTGCTAAATATGTCTACGAGCGCTTCGGCTACACGTTCAGTCTCAATTGAGGGTAAGGCTATGGCTTCAGGGCACCTATTCGGGTAATCTACCAGTGTTAGGATGTAACGGTTTTTACGTTCCGTGTGCGGAAATATGGGCCCTACGATGTCAACAGCTACTCTTTTAAACGGAGTATCTATCAGGGTCATCTGACCTAACGGTATTCTAGTTATCTTGCCTTTAGGGACAGTCTTTTGGCAAACATCGCACGAACGGCAAAACCGCGCTACTTCGCTATTGACCCCAGGCCAATAGAATTCCCTGGTCACCCTATCCGATGTTTTCCTTACACCTAAATGACCGGCCATACTTGATTCGTGCGCGACCATGAGTACATGCACCCTAAATTTCTTGGGAACGACTAATTGCTGATATTTCCTACCATCAGGAGTAGTATACTCTCTATTCATGAAGCCTTTACGCTTTAGAAACCTGGAGGACCCCCCCCCGTTCTTGCACTTTCTCACGCTACCCGACAATATTTTCTCCCCGATCGCGTGTAAAGTCTCGTCTCGTTCTTGCTCGTTTAGAAATTCGTCGCGGGAGATACCAGTAATGGCGTCAGGTACTTTCAATTTCCGTAGGGGTTTGTTATCCCCCTTTACCTGAGCTCTAGTCTGGGCTGCTTGGATGATTGGGAATCTGAAGTCCGACATGATCTGTTGTCTAGATCCCTGCACATTGCCAATGGTAAGTTCATAGATCGGATTGGCTATGCACAACGCTTCAACGGTTCCGGTCAGAAAAAGTGTTTCAATTTCTATCCTCGCGACCGGAACATGATCGATTGATTGGTCCAGTAGCATACATGGCGATTTGAACCCAAGCAATTGGTCATCGCGAACAAGGTTCCGTTTCACGACAACGCTAGTGCACCCAGTGTCTCGTAAAACTCACTTCCTGGCCATTTACAGTGCCACTCGCCGTCGGTACCCTTGCTTCTGGGAAAATACATGTACCGATCGATTGGATAGTGTCTCGACCGATCCCTGCACGCATTACTGGCTCATACGCTGCTTCCCGGTTAGCTGGCTGAGAAACATCGAATTTTCTATTTATCGACCGCCTGCCTTCAATGGCTACTGCGACTCTCTGGACTGGTCCCTTCCGCTTTGGACAATTGGGGGAGATATGACCCCACTCCTTGCAAGTGAAACATTGCTTGTCCTTATACCTCCCCTGGTTATTTCTACTAGGTTTTTCAGGTTCCCTGGGTTTTGGGTCCCTAGCCTGATTACCGCTTTTTCCGTCTCGAGAGATAACGTTCTGGGACACACACACACACACCCCGAGCTTCAGCAAATAGGTCCGCCTGTGTGGCCATGTCGTATATATTTGAGAAGGATCGTTCCTTCAATAACAAGTACAACTCTTTGCCACAAGTTGTTAATAACTGGTCCCGAAGCGAAAAGTCCATAAGACCCAAGAATGTCTTCACGACTTTACCACATTCCACCCATCGCTGCAAGTAATTGCACGTCCTACTGACGAATTGAGTGAATGTCTCGCCTCACTCGGGTTTACTATATTTAAACTTCTTGCGAAACCCTTGCTCGGTTAACTCGTACTTTTTTAGAAGTGCCTCTTTCAACGCGAGGTAATTAAGCGAATCCGTCGCGGTTAAACGAGAATAAACATCTAAAGCTTTACCCTTGAGCAATGCGCTAAGATGAAGCGACCAATCATCCTTTTTCCATTTTTGTACGGTGGCGTACCTCTCAAACCTATTAAGATAGCTGTCCATATTATCTTTATCGTCTTCGAATGGGGGTAGTTTTGGACTTTTCAGTTTAAAATCACATTCTCCCTCCCGTTCGGTTCGCAATAGCTCAGAATTTCTTTGAAACTCCTTGTCCCTATTTCTATCTTCTATTTCTAAAGTTTCTAATCTCGCTTGTTTTTTCCCTTTCTGATTTCCTATCTTCTACTTCTGTTAGTAGTCGTACCTTTTCCCTTTCGGCTTCCCTTTCCCATTCTATCCTTTCCCTTTCAGCCTGTTTTTCTAATTCTATCTTTTCCTTCTCAAAAGCCCTTTGTCTTTCTGCGGCTTCCCCTCTTTCCCGCTCTAATTGTCGCTCTAACTCTACCAATTCCCGTTTGGCTTCCCTTTCCTTTTCCCTCAGGTCCCTTTCTCTAGCCTGTTCTTCGCGAACAAAATTTCTTAAAGATTCCCCATCGTACCCAAACTGCTTCCCCAGTTCCACAAGTTCTTTCATCGAAGACTTTTTAAAAAAAAATCTGATAGAACCAACCTAAAAGTGCAAACCAACCTAAAAGTGCACAATTATTTCAAAAGGTGAAATCTTTACACTCTGAACAACTAAACCGTATTTTCCTTCTCGGGAGGCAACAACAACATACAACTAACTGTACGATAAACAAGGCAAATGTAAAATGGCTACATCACCTCAAGAGCGTCTGACACATAAAAGAATAATCATACACTAATAATGAAACAATGTTTTGTTAAATCCGAAGATCCCACTTCTGACACAATTTGTAACAAGATAACCGAGTTTGGGATTTTCGGATTGATAACAAAACACCATTGATGGGAATACAATACAATGTATTTAATATTATATGAAAAATATCAAATGAAGTATGATAGATACGTGCGTGAATAGGTCCCAATATGGAACTAATTAACATAATCAGCACGATCTTACTAATGCAACAAATACGGTACCAAGACAAATAAAGAAAGAACGATTCACGGTATATAAAGAACAGAAATATGACTTCACAATAGTAAAATACAAATTATATTTTCGTTCAAAATAACGAATTGATAGTTTTACTCATGATAGCAAAACAAATGATAGTTCGTTCAAAATAACGGATTGATAATTTTTTTTAAAATCACAATATCTACACAATAACAAACACTGGGTATTACAAAAAACCTACATTAGCCAACGGCCAAAATATTATATATCTGGAGCAATGTATATACTCCCTTAACTCTTTGCTACCAGTTCCACTAGAAAACAAGCAAAGATTTGTAGTCACCTGACCACTATTGATTCCTGGGTTGACTATCAGCGTCCACCACGTTGGTCCGCCACGTTTGATCAACCTCAACCCGACTAGCAACGTTGAAATATTCGAAGCCCTCGAATACACAAGCACAGCAACCCTCAGCACTGCACACGTAGCTCTACACTGCTGTACAGCAGTACAACACAGCATATGCCCTCACAGTACAGACAGCTGCACCCGGCACAAACACAAACACAGACAGAATAGCAAACCACTGCACCAACACAGCACTGCAACACCAACACAGCTCTACACAAACACAGACAGAGACAACTCTATAGTTGGAGATTTAGGTCTCACAGTAGACCTCTGATCGACAAAACGGTTCGTAATGTGATATTTTCGTTCCAGTTTGAATCATATAGACACAATGTAGCTCAACATCGTCTGTGTAATACATGTATTTGGTTTTTCCAGCCTGAAGCACTTTGCACGTGCCGAGCAAGGAAGAACCGAACTCACTATTTTTGAAATGTGGAATATACATTGATCACCCTCGGGTATCATTGTACACTAAAAGCGAAACCCGAGTACGTTTACTTAATGAAGAAAAACTATTTACACAATTCCGTGACAATACCTCCCCCCTTAAAAAAGTGGCAACACTTTTAGAAAAAAAGTCACGGAATGTGAACCTGAAACGTTTATTAAAACATTAAATTCTGAACCCTGAAAATAATCTGTTAATTACACCCTACTCAAAAAATCAGCACAAACATTTTCCGACCCTCGAATCGCCTCGATCCGGAAACTATACGGTTGCAAAGATAACGCCCAGCGCATTAATCTTGCGTTGGCGACCTTTGCTTTGTTCAGATACAAGAGCGGCCGATGGTCCGTCTGCAAGGTAAATTCCCTCCCGAAAATGTACATATGGAATTTTCCTATCCCCCATACTAAGGCTAGGCACTTCTTCTCAATCACGGAGTAATTTTGCTCCCTAGGAAGCAGTTTCCTACTTGCATAAGCAATGGGCAATTTCACCCCCTCCTGCTCTTGTAGCAAAACACCCCCAAGTCCCGTATCGGACGCATCAGTCCTTAACACAAAAGTTCTATTCAATTCTGGCAACTTTAAGATTGGTGCACTTATCAGTCTTTGTTTCAAAGCGTTAAACACATTTTCCTGGCAAACACCCCAGGGAAGTTTATTCGGTTGTCCTTTCTTAATCAAGTCTGTTAATGGGCTAGCAATAGCCGCAAAATTGGGGACAAATTTCCTATAAAATCCAATCAAACCTAAGATCGAACTTGCTTCTTAGTTTCCGGTCTAGGTGCATCTTTAATCGCACCTACTTTGTCTGGGTGGGGTTTCAACTGGCCTAGTCCTCTTAAAAGATGTTCCAAACATTCATGGTTAGAGTAACCTACACTACATTTTGCTGGCTTAACTGTAAGATTAGCTCTACGAAGTCTGTGAAATAAATCCCTTAATGTTCTTCCTAGGTATACGTGTAAACGAATATATCATGCACAAAACTGTCTACGTTTTCCATACCGTTAAGTAACTTGCGCATAAGACGAACGCACGACGCGCCGGCGTTAAGTAAACCGAAAGGCATGACCCTGAATTGATAGAGACCTTTTGGAGTCGCAAATGCCGTTAACTCTCGGGCATTGTCGGCGATTGGAACTTGCCAATATCCTTTGGTAAGGTCAAACTTAGAAATAAATTTATAGCCTGCCAAAATTTCGAAAATAAGCTTTCCATATCTGGCATAGGCTCTGCGTCAAACACGGTGATTTTATTCAGCTGCCGAAAGTCAATACAAAAGCGGTTTGTCCCGTCCTTCTTTCTGACTAACACAACGGGGGATGAGTATGGGGAATTGGAAGGTTCGATCACTCCCTGGTCTAACATTTTCCCACTTCATCATTGACAGTCTCCCGTGCATTAAAGGGTATTGGGTATCCCTTAATTCTGATCGGCTCTGATGTATTCAACTTGATCTCATGTTTAATCAATCCAGTCCGGCCTGGTTTGTCTGTAAACACGTCTGTGTATTTGGACAATACCTGCATGATCTGTGTACGCTGACCCTCAGATAAATCTGGGCATACACTGATCTGGTCTACACCCTCTTTCCCTACGTCACTGAGGTATTCAAGGGGTAATTCGGTACTGGAGACGAATTCCGATTCGTCACACGACCTATCCTCTATCACCGCCATGCATACTACATTCAAGACCCCTTTATCAATAGCCTGACTAGGTCTATCTATGTAGAGTTTTAGCATATTAGCGTGAAATATTTTGGACCTACCTTCCATGTCGATAACGTAGTCCATCTCGCCTTTCACGTGTTTGACTTCATATGGTCCCTTCCATTGGACTAGCAGTTTGCTTCTGTTCGTAGGGAGAAGCACCAGCACTTGATTACCTACGTTAAACCTCTTGCTCCGCGTTCCCCTGTGGTAATACTTCGCGTGTCTATGACTCGATTTCGCGAGTTCGTCTTGCGTCATTTGGCATGTACTCTCTAATCTTTCGCGTAGATCTACAACGTATTGGTAAGTGGTCTTGACCTCTTCGTTCGCGACTTCGCCCGACCACAATTCGCGTAAGATACGCATAGGACCACGAACTGTCCTACCGTACAACAGTTCGAACGGGGAGAAACCCAAACTTTCGTGAGGGACCTCACGATACGCGAACAGGATTGCGTTTAGATACCTATCCCAATCTTTAGGTCTTTCTGCGCACATCCGTCGCAACATTTGCTTTAACGTCCCGTTGAATTTCTCTACTAACCCGTTGCACATAGGATGGTATGGTGTCGTGCGCAACTGTTTAAGGGACAACAACCTACTTATTTCCGCCATGAGATCTGAGGTGAATTGCACCCCACAGTCTGTAAGAATCTCTTCGGGCACTCCTACCCTGCTAAATATGTCTACGAGCGCTTCGGCTACACGTTCAGTCTCAATTGAGGGTAAGGCTATGGCTTCAGGGCACCTATTCGGGTAATCTACCAGTGTTAGGATGTAACGGTTTTTACGTTCCGTGTGCGGAAATATGGGCCCTACGATGTCAACAGCTACTCTTTTAAACGGAGTATCTATCAGGGTCATCTGACCTAACGGTATTCTAGTTATCTTGCCTTTAGGGACAGTCTTTTGGCAAACATCGCACGAACGGCAAAACCGCGCTACTTCGCTATTGACCCCAGGCCAATAGAATTCCCTGGTCACCCTATCCGATGTTTTCCTTACACCTAAATGACCGGCCATACTTGATTCGTGCGCGACCATGAGTACATGCACCCTAAATTTCTTGGGAACGACTAATTGCTGATATTTCCTACCATCAGGAGTAGTATACTCTCTATTCATGAAGCCTTTACGCTTTAGAAACCTGGAGGACCCCCCCCGTTCTTGCACTTTCTCACGCTACCCGACAATATTTTCTCCCCGATCGCGTGTAAAGTCTCGTCTCGTTCTTGCTCGTTTAGAAATTCGTCGCGGGAGATACCAGTAATGGCGTCAGGTACTTTCAATTTCCGTAGGGGTTTGTTATCCCCCTTTACCTGAGCTCTAGTCTGGGCTGCTTGGATGATTGGGAATCTGAAGTCCGACATGATCTGTTGTCTAGATCCCTGCACATTGCCAATGGTAAGTTCATAGATCGGATTGGCTATGCACAACGCTTCAACGGTTCCGGTCAGAAAAAGTGTTTCAATTTCTATCCTCGCGACCGGAACATGATCGATTGATTGGTCCAGTAGCATACATGGCGATTTGAACCCAAGCAATTGGTCATCGCGAACAAGGTTCCGTTTCACGACAACGCTAGTGCACCCAGTGTCTCGTAAAACTCACTTCCTGGCCATTTACAGTGCCACTCGCCGTCGGTACCCTTGCTTTTGGGAAAATACATGTACCGATCGATTGGATAGTGTCTCGACCGATCCCTGCACGCATTACTGGCTCATACGCTGCTTCCCGGTTAGCTGGCTGGGAAACATCGAATTTTCTATTTATCGACCGCCTGCCTTCAATGGCTACTGCGACTCTCTGGACTGGTCCCTTCCGCTTTGGACAATTGGGGGAGATATGACCCCACTCCTTGCAAGTGAAACATTGCTTGTCCTTATACCTCCCCTGGTTATTTCTACTAGGTTTTTCAGGTTCCCTGGGTTTTGGGTCCCTAGCCTGATTACCGCTTTTTCCGTCTCGAGAGATAACGTTCTGGGACACACACACACCCCGAGCTTCAGCAAATAGGTCCGCCTGTGTGGCCATGTCGTATATATTTGAGAAGGATCGTTCCTTCAATAACAAGTACAACTCTTTGCCACAAGTTGTTAATAACTGGTCCCGAAGCGAAAAGTCCATAAGACCCAAGAATGTCTTCACGACTTTACCACATTCCACCCATCGCTGCAAGTAATTGCACGTCCTACTGACGAATTGAGTGAATGTCTCGCCTCACTCGGGTTTACTATATTTAAACTTCTTGCGAAACCCTTGCTCGGTTAACTCGTACTTTTTTAGAAGTGCCTCTTTCAACGCGAGGTAATTAAGCGAATCCGTCGCGGATAAACGAGAATAAACATCTAAAGCTTTACCCTTGAGCAATGCGCTAAGATGAAGCGACCAATCATCCTTTTTCCATTTTTGTACGGTGGCGTACCTCTCAAACCTATTAAGATAGCTGTCCATATTATCTTTATCGTCTTCGAATGGGGGTAGTTTTGGACTTTTCAGTTTAAAATCACATTCTCCCTCCCGTTCGGTTCGCAATAGCTCAGAATTTCTTTGAAACTCCTTGTCCCTATTTCTATCTTCTATTTCTAAAGTTTCTAATCTCGCTTGTTTTTTCCCTTTCTGATTTCCTATCTTCTACTTCTGTTAGTAGTCGTACCTTTTCCCTTTCGGCTTCCCTTTCCCATTCTATCTTTTCCTTTTCGGCCTGTTTCTCTTATTCTATTTTTTCCTTCTCAAAAGCCCTTTGTCTTTCTGCGGATTCCCCTCTTTCCCGCTCTAATTGTCGCTCTATCTCTACCAATTCCCGTTTGGCTTCCCTTTCCTTTTCCCTCAGGTCCCTTTCTCTAGCCTGTTCTTCGCGAACAAAATTTCTTAAAGATTCCCCATCGTACCCAAACTGCTTTCCCAGTTCTACAAGTTCTTTCATCGAAGACATTTAAAAAAAACAAACAAAACATGATAGAACCAACCTAAAAGTGCACAATTATATCAAAAGGTGAAATCTTTACACTGTGAACAACTAAACCGTATTTCCCTTCTCGGAAGGCAAAGACAACATACAACTGTACGATAAACAAGGCAAATGTAAAATGGCTACTTAACCTACTGTCTTGTCAAGAGCGTCTGAACCACACAACAAATAATCATACACTAATAATGAAACAATGTTTTGTTAAATCCGAAGATCCCACTTATGACACCATTTATAACAAGATAACCGAGTTTGGGACTTTCGGATTGATAACAAAACACCATTGATGGGAATATATTACAATATATTTAATATTATATGAAAATATCAAATGAAGTATGATAGATACGTGCGTGAATGGGTCCCAATATGGAACTAATTAACATAATCAGCACGATCTTACTAATGCAACAAATACGGTACCAAGACAAATAAAGATGGATTCACGGTATGTAAAGAACAGATATATGACTTCGCAATAATAAAATACAAATTATATTTTCGTTCAAAATAACGAATTGATAGTTTTACTCATGATAGCAAAACAAATGATAGTACGTTCAAAATAACAGATTGATAATTTTAATCACAATATCTACACAATAGCAAACACTGGGTATTACAAAAACCCTACATTAGCCAACGGCCAAAATATTATATATCTGGAGCAATGTATATACTCCCTTAACTCTTTGCTACCAGTTCCACTAAACAAACAAACAAAGATTTGTAGTCACCTGACCACTATTGATTCCTGGGTTTGACAATCAGCACCCAACACTTTGGTCTGCAACGCCCGATTTCCCTCAACCCGACTGGCAACGTTGGAATATTCAAAGCACTCGAAAACATACGCACAGCACAGCTCGGCACTGCACACGCAGCATACGCAGCTCTATTCAGCACACGCAGCTTTTTACAGCTGTACACAGCACAGCTCAGCACTAAACTCTACAGCATAACACAGCACAGCAACAACACAGCACATCAACGCCAACACGGCACTGCAACACCAACACAGTTCTACACAAACACAGACAGAAACAACTCTATAGTTGGAGATTTAGGTCTCAGTAGACCTCTGATTGACAGAACGGTCAGTAATGTGTTATTTTCGTTCCAGTTTGAATCATATATACACAATGTAGCTCAACATCGTCTGTGTAATTCATGTATTCGATTTTTCCAGCCTGAAGCACTTCGCACGTGCCGAGCAAGGAAAAACCGAACTCACTATTTTCGAAATGTGGAATATACATCGATCACCCTCGGGTATCATTGTACACTAAAAGCGAAACCCCAGTACGTCTACTTAATAAAGAAAAAATATTTATACAATTCCGTGACAATGAGTAGAATAGTATTTTTCATGGCGGTATGAGTAGTATAGAATTTCCATAGCGGCATGAGTACTATAGTATTTTGCATAGCGGTATGAGTAGCATAGTAGTTTCCATAGTGGTATGAGTAGCATAGTATTTTCCATAGCGGTATGCGTAGTATAGAATTTCCATAGCGGTATGAGTAGCATAGTATTTTGCATAGCGGTATGAGTAGCATAGCAATTCCATAGCGGTATGAGCAGTATAGTATTTTCCATAGCGGTATGAGGCGTATAGTATTTTCCATAGCGGTATGAGGAGTATAGTATTTTCCATAGCGGTAGGAGTAGCATTGCATTTTCCATAGCGGTATGCGTAGTATAGTATTTCCATAGCGGTATGAGAAGTATAGTATTTTCCATAGCGGTATGAGGCGTATAGTATTTTCCATAGCGGTATGAGCAGTATAGTATTTCCATAGCGGTATGAGGTGTATAATATTTTCCATAGCGGTATGAGTAGCATAGCAATTCCATAGCGGTATGATTAGTATAGTATTTTTCATAGCGGTATGAGGAGTATAGTATTTTTCATAGCCGTATGAGTAGTATTGTATTTTCCATAGCGGTATGCGTAGTATAGTATTTTCTATATCGGTTTGAGAAGTATAGAATTTCCATAGCGGTATGAGCAGTATAGTATTTTCTGTAGCGGTATGAGAAGTATAGTATTTCCATAGCGGTATGAGTAGTATAGTAAATTTCATTGCCGTATGAGTAGTATATTATCTTTCATGGCGGTATGAGTAGTATAGTATTTCCATAGCGGCGTGAGTAGTATAGTATTTACATAGCGGTATGAGAAGTATAGCATTTTTCATGGCGGTATGAGAAGTATTGTATTTTCCATAGCGGTATGAGGTGTATAGTATTTTCCATAGCGGTATTAGTAGTATAGAATTTCCATAGCGGTATGAGTATTATTGTATTTTCCATAGCGGTATGAGCAGTATAGTATTTTCCATAGCGGTATGAGGAGTATAGTATTTTCCATAGCGGTATGAGTAGTATACAAATTCCATAGCAGTATGAGTAGTATATTATTTTCCAAGGCGGTATGAGTAGCCTAGTATTTCCATAGCGGTATTAGTAGTAAAGAATTTCCAAAGCGGTATGAGTAGTATAGAATTTCCATAGCGGCATGAGTAGTATAGTATTTTTCATGGCGGTATGAGTAGTATAGTATTTTCATAGCGGTATGCGTAGTATAGAATTTCCATAGGAGTATGAGTAGTATAGTATTTTCCATAGGAGTATGAGTAGTATAGTATTTTCCATAGCGGTATGAGTAGTATAGTATTTTCCATAGCGGTATGAGTAGTATAGTATTTTCCATAGCAGTATGAGTAGTAAAGTATTTTCCATAGCGGTATGAGTAGTATAGTATTTTCCATAGCAGTATGAGTAGTATATTATTTTTCAAGGCGGTATGAGTATTACAGTATTTCCATAGTGGTATGCGTAGTATAGAATTTTCCATATTTGTATGAGTAGTGTAGTATTTCCATAGCGGTATGAATAATATAGTATTTTCCATAGCGGTATGAGGAGTATAGTATTTTCCATAGCGGTATGAGGAGTTTAGTATTTTCGATATCGGTATGAGTAGTATAGTTTTTCCGTAGCGGTATGAGTACTATAACATTTTCCATAGCGGTATAAGTAGCATAGCATTTTCCATAGCGGTATGAGTACTATAGCATTTTCCATAGCAGTGTGAGTAGTGTCATATTTCCATAGCGGATATGTATTGTATACTATTTCCATAGCAGTATGAGTAGTATATTATTTTCCATAGCGGTATGAGTAGTATTGTATTTTCCATAGCGGTATGAGTAGTATAGTATTTTCCATAGCGGATATGTATTGTATAGCATTTCCATAGCGGTATGAGTAGTATAGTATTTCCATAGCGGTATGAGTAATATAGTATTTCCATAGCGGTATGAGTAATATAGTATTTCTATAGCGGTATGAGTAGTATAGTATTTTCCATAGCGGTATGAGTACTATAGCATTTTCCATAGCGGTATAAGTAGCATAGCATTTTTCATAGCGGTATGAGTACTATAGCATTTTCCATAGCAGTGTGAGTAGTGTCATATTTCCATGTCGGTATGAGTAGTATGGTATTTTCCATAGCGGTATCAGAAGTATAGTATTTTCCATAGCGGTATGAGCAGTATAGTATTTTCCATAGCGGTATGAACAGTATAGTATTTTTCATAGCAGTATGAGTAGTATAGTATTTTCCATAGCCGTATGCTAACGTGGCTCTTTTAAGAGTCTTCAGTTCGACAAGCTGCAACCTCACTGAGCGATTGACAACATGGCAGACGAAATTCTTTGGGCATAATGTTGATGTCTATTTTAGAAAAACAAAATGTTAAAAATTGATAATTGTCTCCAGTCAGATATTTTTTGGAAAATCGACTAATTCTCCGATTAACGTACAATATAATGCAATTAATCTTCTGCACAATTAAATTCTGTACATGTATTCTATAATCTCTGAAAGTTTATTGTAAAATGCAAAAAAAAAAACTCAGCTGGAACTATAGAATTAGTGCATTAGTATGACATTCCTTAAAGTAAATGGATATGTCATAGGATTTGAATTTGAAAAGGTACTCACTCTGGAATGGGAAATCAATGGGTTGGATATGCTCTCCGGAATAGGAAATAAATGGGTTGGAAATGCTTTCCAGGATGGGAAAGGAATGAGTTGGACATGCTCTTCGGGATGGGAAATGAACGAGTTGGATATGCTCTTCGGGATGGGAAATGAATGAGTTGGGCATGCTCTGCGGGATGGGAAATGAATGAGTTGTAAATGCTCTCCGGGATGGGAAATGAATGAGATGGACATGCTCTTCGGGATGGGAAATGAATGAGTTGTAAATGCGTTCCGGGATGGGAAATGAATGAGTTGGACTTCCTCTCCGGGATGGGAAATGAATGAGTTGGACTTGCACTCGGATGGGAAATGAATGAGTGGGACTTCCTCTCCGGGATGGGAAATGAATGTGTGGGACTTCCTCTCCGGGATGGGAAATGAATGAGTTTGACTTCCTCTCCGGGATGGGAAATGAATGAGATGGACATGCTCTCCGGGATGGGAAATGAATGAGATGGACTTCCTCTTTAAAAGTCTGTTGTTAAAAAAAATAATTTACTGAATAAAATTATTTTTAAGCAGACAGAGCTAATAGATTCTCACAGTCCACAATACGTTACGGTTTTTCAAAAGCGAACGCAGCGATAAAAGTTGAAACAAAAAATGGATTTCAAGCTTTTCATTTATATCCTTACATGGTGCAATTTTTTTAACGTAACTTTTTTACCATTTTATCAGTCATACAGCTGCGATGACTGCAGGATTACAGTTTATATAGATATTTAGCACTGAGGCACCATGGCACAGACATGTATCATGATGTCCCACCCAGTCACATTATACTGACACCAGGCAGACCAGTCCTAACACCAATCTCTTAATGCTGAGCGCCAAGCGAAGCAGCTATTAGTACCTTTTTTAAAATGTCTTCGGTATGACTTCGCTGGGGTTGGAACCAGCGACGTCATGTTTCCGTCCTATGTTTACAACCTGGACTTAAATCAAAATGTGTTGTTTTCTATGTGATAGACGCAACAACTCGCTCCTTTATTATTGTTACAAAACCTTTTATATTTATATCTCTTATTGTAAATTTCCCATTGTGATTCAGTCCAGATTTTGTAGATAGTATATAGTGCTTGGTTTGCATATATAAGTTGAACATTCACCTAACGAAGATCTTTTTAACTCAAAGAGTTGGGAAGCCGTTTTGAATTTGCGTCATTATCAATACTTTGTGTCAATATACGTCCTGAACCATATATCTGCCAAATACTTTAGTACAGTTGCATTGGCACTAAAAACCTGCTGGTGTTGCTGCACCTTCAGAAACAAAAACCGAATCTTTAATCAATCACGAAAGAGTTCTGATTGAGTCATTTTAATAAGTGAACTTACCATATTTTACCACCTACCATCGCCATGATTTAATTAAAATCAATTATTGGTTTAGTTGGTAGCTATCAACGGTACGGTTTAAAGCCATATCCTCAGAAGCAGCAATAAACTACATGATATTAGTTTCTCCTAACAGCTTAATAAAGGTTTAGGAGAGCTGCTACTCAGATACGTGTTACGTGTTTTGATATGTGTGACGTGTTTGGATACGTGTGACATGTTTGGATATGTGACGGGTTTGGATACGTGTTACGTGTTTTGATATGTGACGGGTTTGTATTAGAAGAACAAATGAAAGTATAAAGAGACAAAATCAATGTTTAAATATTCTAAAAACAGGATATCAAAAGGTAGCTTCGTGCTTCATTCAGTTAAAGTAATCAAAAGCACTTAGAAACGTGATAGTGATCAATGTGCAAGGAAAAACAATTACGTCGTTTGATGGTGAGCAAGATTCAAACTGTGTTGTAACGTATCATTGAAGTAGTTGCTAGATAAAATAAGTGAGTAAAAACAGAGATATAATTAAACAAAACTTAAAAAGCGTTTTCTAAGCATTTTAGTTCTGAAACTTATTGAGCTGGTACAGCCACGTGAATTTGTTTCTGTAGCATAAGTAATAGCAAGTGCA